>QWTY01007153.1:0-19729 GCA_008033365.1 Pseudorectes ferrugineus
CAACCAACCAACCGCTACTCTAGAGAGTTGTTCAGCTTATCTTGCAGCAACTACATATATTTGATTAAATGCCAAATTCTGAGAATTCCATTGCCTGTATTGACTGAAAACTATTGATGGCAATGCTCATCACAACTGCATGGCCTCAAATGTTGCTCCACAAGGGTGCAGGTCTTCTGTAGGTCCTATATCAAATTTATCATACCCATGGATGTCTTGAATATCTTAGAGCATCTCAGGTGTCAATAGGCAGCTCCATGGGTGCAAAAGTATGGAAATTAGATCTCTGCTGACTTCAGTGAAAATCTATACATTTATTTCATACCTCAGCATTTAAATTTTATGTGCCCAAATATGGGTGTCTGAATGTGGTCTTGAATTTTCCCCCACTTGGCTTTTTAAAAAAATGAGTCAGTCATATCACTTCATTAGTGAGTTTTATTGGGGGGTTCTCCTTCCTTCCTCTTTCTTTCTTTTTTTTTTGAGCAGAATACTACAAACTTCACCTGGACACTTTGGTTCCCAGGGAGCTAATCACCTACCATCCAGGCTGTCACATGTAATAATGCTTTATCCAGAGGCATGATCTGGCCCAGTTTTTTACAACCGTATCAGGTGGCTACACAGTTTGAGTCAAGCTGTTGTCTGGAATGTGCTCTGCACGTGTATCATGATCGTTGCTGGTTTCTCCTATGAGTTTGACACTACTGAACGCAACTCCACTAAATGGTGTAATTTCCTTGGAATAGTGTTCTCTGACTGAAAAGCATTGCATTGAAATATTTTTGGCTAGCACTACTTGAGAAAAATGAGACAAACAGAGGTCTTTCAGTCTTTTCTATAAATAAAAAGTCTTTAAACGTGTTTATGCCATCCCAAGTCAGTAGGGATTTTTGTCACTTCAAAGTGAGCAGCTGCTGAAGTATTATGGGCTTCAACAGGAGACAGTTAATGCTGCTATAAAAGTAGCACAAGAGATGGAGGGAAACTATTGAGAATATTACTCCTGAAAACCATGTTCTAACTGAAATAGTTTTCCTTAGGAACATATAATTAACTTGAAAAAGACAATTCTGACTTCTCCACAAAGAGTAAAGCACTGTCAATTGAAAAATTTTGTTCCTGAGGATCTTTCAAGTCCAGTGCAGTTTGTTCCTTCATACTTGTGGTAGTGTTCTGAATGTTAAACAGTTTTCAACTTGGTTTTATCAGTTTTTTGGCAACTGGTGAAAAGGAGATGCAAAGTGCTGCCAAATCAAGATTGCTGTAATTTGCATGCATTTAGCATTCTGGGGAAACTAACTGCATGAGATACAAGGCAAAAGGGACCCTAACATAAAGCTTCTCCAGTAGAGTCTACTTTGCATCCTGAACCATTGGGTATCTCCATATGGCTTCTCCATCTCTGTACTGCCTGATCACCCCAAATTATCCTCACATTTCTGTACAGCTGTATCTCATACAAGTAACCAAGCTGAAGACAGGCCCCACAGGAAAGTCAGCAGCAGCAGCAGCAGCAGGGGTATGTTTCTGTAGTTTAGTGCTCTGTGAACCCTCCTACTCTTGAAAAGACAACCCCTACAGCAGAGATCTGAACCACTTCTCTTACCAGCCAAGAAGATATGGTTACTGCTGCTAACAAAGAAGAAGAAAGAAGTTCTTGATCAGAGCACCACAGGGGAGTGATTTTTCTGATGGAGAAAGTAATTCTCTTTCATTAAATAACTTGTAATCCCAAACTTCAACATTGCTTTCCTTAGCAGCTATTTTAGGTTTCAAGAACATTTGAAAGTTACATTTAATTCCGGTGTCTAATTATTTCTTTCATCTTCATTTTAAAAAAGCTGTTGAGATAAAGGTCACAAAATGCTAACTATAAATTTCCCAGGTCACTGCCTTTCTAGAATTTCTTTGCTGTTACTAGAATGAGCAAAAATGTTATGACTGCAAAACAGATTAAATATGCTAAAATATGTTTTTACTCCTACTATCCTAGCAAACATGAAGATCACAAGACATAATGATTTAGCAGACATTTTTCCATGGCTTGATCAACTACTGAGTTAACAAATGAATCCCTTTCAAATACAATGTAATAGGAATATTGAACATTTCTTTATATCAGCTAATGACTTAGTTTCAGGGGACACTGGTAGACATAGTGGCTATCTTTTTTCCACAGTGCAGCACAAAACAAGCCATTATCAGAAATTCAAACCTTTAAAATGCTGAACATATAAAAGCTGGGTTTGGCTGTCTTGGAGACGGACATTTCCTTAATTCTGTGAAAACAGAGAACAGGGGTTGAGTGCCTTCCCAGCTTGTTGTCTTAGTCAGACTTCATCATCTGTCAGATTTCCCTACAAGCACTCTCACACTTGGCTCTCAGTATTACACTACACCCCTAACAGCAGCAAGATTTGGAAAATCATTAGTAAGAGAACAAATATAAGTGCTTTGGGGATGAACTTTTTGGATTGTTTTTGTGTTGTGCCCATCATGGTTAATATTGACCCTAAGTATTTGACAGCTGACATTACAAACCTTGATGTCTCCTATGGAAAGGAACAGTATTGGCACGCTCATTCATTATGCAAGAAATCTAGCTGAAGGAAATTTTGGCACCTGGAGTCATAGCTCCAAATGGAAAAGACAGATCCCCAGAGGGACTGTTCAGACTGACCTTGGGTAATAAAATACCATTTCATGTTCATGGACATAAATCCATCATGGAATGTCTTGCTAACAATGTTAGTAGCACTGCTTCAGCTCATGCGGGGTTGATAAGCAGAAATATTAAGCAGGAAGATAAATGTAGCATAAAACAATGTGTTGCAAGAACTTGGATGAAGCAACAGCCAGAGAAAATCAAATAAGAGAGCAAAATCTGTCTGTAGCTGTGAAAAAGGTTTTGCCCTGGGCAAGGCCACTGGTGAGCAGTGAATTATGAAGCATCAGAGCCATAGCTATGGCAGGGCAAATGTCACATGGGAATAAAGGTGCTACCTAGGAATTAGGGAGGCAGGTCTGTGGCAGAGAGCTGGGCAGGAGGTGAAAGCAGGGCAAGCTTAGAGAATCTGGCAGGAATCTAACCCCCACAGAAATAGCTGCCTTTTCCTGCCTCAGGCTATCTTTCTGAAAATGGGCTAGCTGCTGATAGTGTAGATCCTTTGTTGATGATATACAGAAGCTATGTTTTAGCTGCTAATTTGCCAGAGATGTCACTTGGAAAACCCTGAAATCTGTACCAAAATTAAATAAGAAACTCTATTTAACATGCGTTGAATGGTGATTAGTTGCTACAGTTCAGTTTGCTGAGTCAGAGGAGAATACATCTCACAGGTCAGTTGGTTGATATCAGCAGTGCTTGCTCACCACAAAAGGGGTTGAAGTCAGTGGGAGATGAGTGTAGGCAGTGCCGACACGATTATTTAACAGATTAAATTGCTTTGACTAGTTGTGGATTTGTTTTTTAAATGAAGCTATACTTTTCCTCCTCCCTCTCTTTAGCATGGGTTTTGTCAGCTGCTGTTGTTTACAGGAAGCATTAGGAGAGAAGCAAAGCTACAGACCCAGCAGAGTTCCTCAAGGTCAGCTATTATGAGGCTGTTGTCTATAACCAGCATTGTGCACATGCTGTCAAGGTCCATAGGCTTTTCATTCCCAGCAACAGCAATTTTCTGTTAGTGGTAATTGGGAGGTAAATCAGGGCCTTATGACATCAAGCCACTGAATCTGTGCTTCACTTCTATTCTTTTTGGTTTGCATGAGCACTGAGAAGCAGTTAGTATGATTTTCATCTTAGCTCATCTTAATGCTTCAGGGTGCTTGGCTATCACAAAGGATCACCAGAATTCAAGGGCAGAAAAACTACACCACAGACAAAGAAATGCATGTTTTTTGAAGCTTTAAACACAGTAACAATAAAACCAAATAAGAGACACTTATATGAAATACTGTGGCCTGTTGGTGACCCTTTCAGTAGAACAAATTAAATGAAGATTAAACTCCTCAAAGTCACTTGTAACAGCAAGCTCAGACCCATGCTAGTATAATTTTGTAATAACATTATGGAGAAGCAGGGCTGCCCTTTCCTGTACTCTCGAGAACTGAGCAGAGCTGGCCACAGGGCAACCCCAGGCTTAACTTTGATGCGATGATCTCACTTGGAAATGCTAAATTGGTGCCTGACTATGATGACACAGGAGACAGAATAAAAACTGCAAGTGTCAAGAGATGTCCATCTGTCTGGGTCTCTAAGCATGCTTAGTGTGTAATTTACCCACAAAGCAAGCTATGAGTGCTCTGTGTTAGCTTCTGGCTCTGCAGATGGGCCTTTACTTTTCTTTCACCATCACACTCCTTCGGCAGTATGTGACCTGTGAGTAGCAATGACAACCCTTTCCTGGCATATGCTGTTTGTAATACATGAGATAAAAATGCGTGGTTGTTTTTTGGCTTTTGGGTGCAATGCTCCCAGCTCATTCCAGTACCTCCTTTCCTATCTGCATTTATATCCATGTCAGTGCTTCCTTTTTGACACTAGCAGAAGTGCATACTGTCCTGGATTTCTTTCCCAAACTGCAAAATGTCAGAACAGACTTTACTCTCAAACCATAGTTACCTGGAGCAGAGACAAAGCAAACATGGAAGGTTTAAACTGTAAAGGAATATAATAAGTGAGGAGTGTCTTCAGTTAAGAAACTTAATACCTTTTTCCAGTCTTGATTGCCTCTTGCTACCCGCAAAAGCCATGATGAAACAGTTATTTTTAAAGCCAGGTTTGTCTTCTGGACTCATGCTGGGAGTTCAGCTTGTTAGATATGAGAAGATATTATTCCAAGTGGATTACAGATTTTGCAGACGTAAAAACTGGGACAGGTTCATACCTGATGTCATTCTTTAAAGACACAACAGTGCTAAACCCAGTGTTTAAAAAGTGCCCACTGGAAGATCAATCAAAAAATCTGATTTTATATTCTTTTTCATGTCAGTGTCAACCTATGGTTAGTCTTCATTGTGCCCTATGGGGTTGTCTTCAGCTACAAAATGAAGATGTCTGCCTTTAGTTCAGGAAATGCATCTTTCAGTTTCAGTGACAAAACAGCTCAAAATTTAACCTGCTTCTTCAGTCCTCACTGTGAAAGTATTTTGTGGGAAGAGAGCCCCTGGCTTGGGGTTACAGTGTTAAGAAACGGTGCTTTTTCCACTTTTTAATGTTTTAAATGTGTGGTGGAGTGGTATCCCTCAACTCTTTTCTGTCAAGCAGATGCGACAGCTAAACCAAGACGAATGGGCTGTCAGCTGTCAGTGGAGAGATGTTATATAAAAAGCCTTCACAGGTAGCATTTTGCTGTCAGCTGCACCAGAGGTGTCATGAATTGAAGTGGCCCCCAGGGTGAATTTTCCTCCCTGAGCTAACTGTGCTGCTCAGCAGCATGGCTAAAATCAAATTTTGAAATCCTAAGCATGAAGTATTGTGAGCAGAGACCTACCTGGTTGCTCGTGCTGTGAGAAGCAAAGGCGTCAGAATGGAAAGAAATGGGACCCAGAGCTGGGGAAAGGGTCTGGAGAGACCATTTTGCCTCTCCTGCTACTGCTGAGTGATCAGAAGGCTGAGAGTCAACAGCAACTGGTGGGTCTTGGGTTCCCTCTCTCTTCCATGTGACACATGCTTAAAAATAGACTGGTTTTCCAAAATTTCCAATACCTTGCAGTCTTTCTTAGGGTGGAACATCCTCTGTGGCATTTGTGCATCAATTGGTGACTGCCTTAATGATGCAAAGGTTTAGTGAGAAATGTCACCTTGGGAATAAAGTCACTAAGCTTATTGCAATCAGGTGCTACCTTATTTTGTGGGGCTGAGGTAACTTAAACACACCTGAGAGCTGTAATGAAAGTATCCAACTTTATTCATTAAATTGTAGGTGAAAGAAAAATAGTATAGTCTTGAGGACAGTGGAAGTTCCTAATGCCATTCCCAGTTTAATAGCATTTGCAAACATGATTTGCAGCATGGGTGGCTGCTCAGTCACCTCCACACTTTGCTCTCTCCCTTCCTCTGGAACAAAAAACTCTATAAAAACTGAGTTTATGGTCACTTTAGTAGGCAATCTTGGTGTGTTAGGAAAGCATATTTCAGTGAGAAAGGTAGAGAGGTTTTGGGTTTGTACATTTGTCCTCTGTAATTAAATGTGGTGGGAGACAGAGAGCTGCCCAAGGACATGAGAGGTCAATTTCAATTTTTAAATATGTCTTAGCATAACAAGTTCCACTATCATTGTCAAAACAGCCCTGTCTCTTGGAAATACTAAACTCCATAATAGCTGCAAGCTTACAAGTGCAAGAGTTAGGAAGAGGAGAATAGGAAATGTTGCTTGAAGGTTTCGTTAATGTGCAGAGCTGTTTAATTAATCAGTGCTGGTATCCATTTATCAACCTGACAGCTGCTTCCCTCATCTCCATCCCACTGTTTGTTGACACCCCATTTGCTTCTTCATTTTTGGCGAATGGAACATTAAGGCAGTAAAAACTGGTGTAAAATGTGACTGGTATGGGGATAGTGTAAATTAAATCTTCCATTGATTTTTCTTGAAAGGGAAGGTGACCCTACTCTGCGTGAAGCTGTAACCATGGCAGCAGATCTAGACACTGGGAGAAAAAATGATGCTGCTTTTACAGTGGGAGGTGGAAATGGACATTCTGAGCTGAATGTTTTCTAGCCCATGATTGGGAGCTGGAGACCTTTTCATTTAATAGGCTTTGACTTTGAAAATAGATTATGCTGCTCTGTTTCTTGCAGAAAAGATGTCAGTGGGAAGAGACCACATTTGGTAATTGGGCTACACCAACAAAAAGAACTGAGGGACACTTGCATTAGAAGAAAACCAAATCCCTGATGAGTTTCCAGTAACAGGTGTCAGGGACACAACAGTGTCCCAGATACGTAGGGATCAACTGTGACTTAGTTAAAGGATCTTTACATCATTGGCTGCATAAAGGCACCTTTAAGCATTGAAAAAGGACCTGGAAGCATTGAAAAAGAACCTGTATGTAACCAGGAATTCAGGCCATAGCAGCTATGGGGCCCTGTAATTCTCTGAAGTCCTTTACAAAGAGATAATTGTCATTATTGCCTGGGAAAGGGGGCAGCATGGATACTGAGCCAGCAAGGCCAGCTTGCTTGCCTAAAGCTGAAGAGAAAAATCTGTGCCAAAGCTAGTGCTGGAAAGCATGGTCTGTGCTCAGAGCATTCCTGATCCTGCACCACTTGCCCCCACAGCTGCCATAATGCCGTCCCAAGCTGTGCACTATGTGGTTAATTAGAGACCTCTGTCCCTCTTTCTAGTTACATCAAGAAAAGTTGGCTTGAACTCCAGAACAGAAACTTGTTCCACAGCAGCATTTTGATTCAAAACTAGTTTTGTAATCCCTGCTGTGCTACATAACCATGGTAAAATTAAAAACACTTGTTCTTCTAATGCCAGTTAAGAGAGAGACATAGAGAGAGACATATACAAACTGCTGGTTCTGCTTTTTTTTTTGATGGCTGTTGGTCCATAGAAAAATTCTCTGCAGTAATACACATCCAATTGGAACTCAGAGGAAATAAGAGAAAACAATAAGCAGCTTCAAATGTAGCATTGAAAAATTGCCAGTATCAGGAATTCTGCTCACTGACAGAGCTGGACGTGCTGCATGCTTTACCCAGTATGCTTTTTGTATACAATATCAAAAGGTTCCCTTTTGAAATCCAAATATCTGATCCCAAACTTGCTTACCAGTTGTACAAAAGGCTGTGGCCTTGTTTGTGCCTCCTGGAGACACATCAGGCATAAGACTTGCTGCAGAGAGGCCAGTCACATTTCCAGTGGAGCCATTAAGAAATCTGTTTCTCAGGTGGTGAGACATATTTTTGCTCCAATAGAGACATCCCCTGGGGTTTATATCTACAGCACTGTCCCCTTGGCCAAGCTAAGGGGGAAAGTGACTGCAAGCAGGCAGTAAGGGGAAAGGGAATTTGCTTCAGTAGGCACAAAGGAACGTAACAGCCTTCAAAGAAGATTGGTTTGAGGATAATGATCAAAGGAGAGAAGCAGAGGTCAGAGAAAAAGGCAAATGTGAAGGCTAGAGAATCAGAGGATGGGAGAAAAAGAAATTAAAAAATAAGGCAAACACTTTAATGATCTTGCTTGTGGATTTCAAAGGAGGAGAAGGATCAGACTTCCTTCAGTGCTGGGTCATTGCTGAAAGACTTCACTCAGATCCTCAGAAGATGCATTTTCCATCTTGACAGCTAACAAATGATTGTTCAGGCTGACTGGCAAACCTCTTTTTCAATAGACTAATCTGCTACTGGAATTTTTCTGGCACCTTTTTTTTTTTTTGAGTAGAAATTGGAAGAGAAACAGAAAGAGACAAAAAAAGGCAGATCTCTCTGCTTTCCCACTTCACTTTCATATGAATCCCTGCTTTATCCACCTCATAAATAATTCTGATGCTGTGTAGGGAGTTTATATATATATATCCATAATAGTAAATGGGAAAGGGTAAAGGGAGAACTGGCCACAGAAAGACAGGAAAAGAGAAAATAATAGAACAGAACATTCAATGGCAGGAGAACATCCACACAGTAGAGCACATTAGAGGATATGAGAAGAAAATGTGATTTTTAGGGGAAAATACCGATGCAGATGGACAGAATTAGGACAGAAAATATCAGATACATATATGAGCAGTTAGTGGATGCATAAGGTGAAGCAAGATTTTGTCCCAAACTTCTATTCAGGCAGTAGATAAAACTTCAAATATTGTTTCAGTTTTAGCAAATAGTTAAAAAATATCCCTGTAACAAAACCTTTCAAACAAAAACTTTAATGAACCTCTGTTGGTTATTTTTGCATAACCTAAGCAAAACTAGCAAGGCATATTTCTAAATGACTAAAAAAGATTGTTAAAAGCCTTTTTCAAGATTAACTTTGTGTGACTCAGATTAGCATATTGAAAAGGCATAATCATACTCCCAGCAGGAGATGAAAATGTCCAGTTTTGCAGAAATATTTGATTTGTGCTGTACTGTGATCAGTTGCATATTGTAGCCACATTATGTTAGGTGTTTTTCAATTGTGAAGCCACATAATATGAAATACCTTCTAGTGGCATATGGTACCTGTGCATTATTTATAAAATCCTCATTTTGCGTGGCAAAGGTGATATTAGTAGCACATTGGAGAAGTTGCTTCAATGCTGAGAGCTCAGAATAGTCCACAAAATGCTCTAATGTGCACTGATCTAGATAACCATACTACTAAAACATTCTTTAGGCTTTGATATGGCTCAGTTTCAATGTGAAAGGTAAATATCAGTGCATATGTGCCTCTGAATGTGTGTTTATGTGCAGAACAAAAGGAAAAACACAGGTACACACACAGAAGGCAAAGGAAAACTGCTGGTGTAGAACATAGGCCTTCATTAAGCAGTTGTATCTGTTGAGTTATTGTATTATTCATATAAAAACTCGTGGTTTGGATCCTGAAAATGCTAATCCTTGCTTCTGATAACATACACGTGTTCTTTGGATCAAAAATGCATTAAACTCCTAAAAGCTCTTAGGAGATGCCTCCAGCTCCCTCCCTGACAGCTGTGTGGTCACAAACTGAGCCAACAGGGGATGAACAAACTAATGAGGAAGGCTTTTGATGGAGGTGACAGAGCTGAACATCCATGCAGGCAGAAGCCTGAGGCAGGTCCCTGTTAGTCTGAGCTTACAGAGACCACCTGCTTCAAAGACAAAGCACACCAACAGTGAGCTAAATCATAAATTGCTTCAAAACTGGCCTTTGTTACCAACCTTTTCTCCTTGCCTCCTTCCACCTTCTCCTCTCCACCACCCTATGTACTGTATTTATTTGGATAGGGGATTCATGTCAGTGCTTGAGCAGTGGTTAGTTTCACCATATTGACGAAGAAATTAGATCACAGGGAGCAGTGACTTCTTCTAATGTTAATTAACAGGTTAGCTGCTCCCAGGCCTGTGATTCATGTTGAAGATCTCAGATGCTAACTTACAGTACAGAAAAACACATCCTGCCCTGTATAAACTAGAGGGTGAAGAATGCCATCAGTATGGGTAGGAGCTTGAAGAGATCCATGGGTTCAGCTTTTTGGGGGTGTGAGCCGCCTATTCATTGGTTAGGCTAACTGAATTAAATTAGAGGAATACTAAACTACAAGTGTTGGGATAACGAATAACATTGCATTATCAAAATCATACAGATCACAGTCTTGCTTTTTTATTAGATATATGCTTGTTCTTCTATGTAACTCAACCAGGGTGCTCTTTGCCAGGGCTATATTGTATCAAACACTCTGTTGTATTCATCATTTTGGCTCATGAACAAGAATAACTCCTCAGGCAAACCTTTCTTGGTCACCACCTTGCTTGCGTAGATATGTAGCTTGAATGTTGACCATCCTTTCTTGTCATTACTTTTTTCTTGTTCAGAGTAGAAATGCATGCAAACGTCAGAGACATAAAAGCATTTGCAAATAAGAAGCTAAGCAGTGAGCATTGTTCAGGGTCTGCTGGTTTCCTTCAGCAATGTCCTTCACCTCACACTGAAATCTTTCACAGATAGAGGGCTGCTCCTAGAGATATCATGCATAGGAAGAGGAAGGCTTCACTTAGTGATGGGGTGGGGATAAAAATACCCAGCTGACATACTGTAACATGTATTTCTAAAATGCTGAGGAGGTCTAGTTCATGTTTTTCTTATGCTCGACAATTCCTGTTTGCTGACACTTTGTTATTTGTACTGTGTTAGATATCACTCTATCACTAGTAAACATATCAAACATTGCACGGGGGTGAGGTCCGACACCCTTTGTTTTGTATTATCTTTAAAAGTGAACTGTGCAGTTTTTCAGTATTTCTCCTCTGAGAGCATGGCTTCTATGTTCATGCTTACAGGCTATTTAATCGATCACATTGTATTGTTTCATGGACCGAAGAACAGGATGTAATTGAATAAATACTCTCAGACAAAGATTTGTGTCCATCAGTACCTATTTAAAATTACAGAGTAGGACTGTACTTGTGCAGGGGTGCTCACCAGTGTTGACACTTTGCCTGCTCTTCTGGCCAGCTCTGACCCTGGGCCAGAGGAACACCTTGGAATAAGGAAGATAGAAAAGCTCAAGAAGAGAGCTGAAGCACACACTGACATTGATTTTTTCATTTTTGTGTCACCTTCAGCAGCCTGATCAATTTATATTTACATGAGTTTACTTTTAATTTTATCCCTGGAGGAAAGGCCTTCATGAAGAAAGAGCTTCCTTGTGTCCAGGAGTTAACATGATGATAGGCTCCCAGTGTAACCCTCCAGGATGTCCCTTGTGCTGGGACTGGGCCCTTCCAGACAGTGGCTCCTCCAGTGCAACATGTGGAATGCTGACATCACCAGCCACCTAATCCCTCATCTAGCATCTAATTTAGGGTACCTTGCAGCTCCAACACAGAAGCACTGCTCTCCCCGCTCCTGTATTGACAGAAGGGCAAGATCATGAAAGGGCAAGAAAGCCAATGTTATTTGGAAACACCCTTAGATTTCTCCCTAAATTCAGCTATTCTGGGATCCCCGAACCAGTGTGCAGGAAAGCCACCCAGCACCTAAGTCAGGAGGCTTACTTGCTGCTTTCCTCGAAAACATTGATGCAGATGAAAATCTGTCCCCTCCTCCCTTAATCCTGCCTTCCCCTTTCTTTTCTGGTTCAGCGTTAGGGAATCAAAATGCCAGGCAGAATATTCAGCAGCTAATAGGTGGAAGGATGAGCAAAATAAAATACCTAGGATCAGTGGGAGCAAGCTAACCTTATTCTGTGAGGAAAGATGTGAGTAGATGTATTAGTAGACAAAGTAATGTTGGGTTTTGGATTAGGTGTACTGCCCTGAACTCACTGCAGTCATTTAGGTGAAAAACAATCATAAAAGTTAAAAAACAGACCAGTCGCAGAAGGGAGATTTTGTTTTTCCCCAGGGCAAACTAGAAAATTTACACATATCTTCCTATAAATTATAGAATAAGTTCTATAACTTCGTTTCTGTGGCTGGGAGAACATCCAAACGAAAGTGTTTTCATGGCAAGTATAATAAAAATGTGGCTACTACCTAAGTTTCATCAGATGCTTGTGGGGACCAGTGGAGATCAATCAATAAAAATTACTTGTTCAAAGAAAAGTCATAAATTAATTAGATCATTCTACTGGATATCTGTCATCCTTGATTAAAAGAGTACACCCCTCAAGATGTATGGCTGAAAAGTGGGAACCACAGAAAAATTTCACTATTCAACAAGATACCTTGGGATCCGTTCTGTAAGGTCAATAAAAATGACCTCATTAATCTCCTTTTGAAGTAAGTATGTATTTCAGCAATTAAACTGATAGACATCTCTAGTTCTATTGGCTCAGAAAGGATGTTTACTTTCCTACCTGCATCTGGCCTCCTACATCAGACAAGACAGAAGACTACAGTGTATAAGCTTTTTTCCCCCACAGTCTCTGAAACAGATTGGAATCTCTAGACAGTGATGCACACTGGGAACCAGAGGAGCTGCCCAACAGATGGCTTGGGAGACTTCAAGCCAGCTCTCAAAAGCAGTTTAGGAATTAAGGAGCTGATGGGACTTGTGTTTACTTGAGAAATGGAATTTTAAAATCTCCTGGATTACCACATTGCTTCCAAATGTTGGCCTCAAACCTAGTTCTATCGAGGATACAGGGTGAGCTAAGAATATTCAGTGGAACTGTGTGGGTGTAAAACCATTTCCAGTTTTTCCAGCTATTTAGATTACTGGGAAAGGTGCTGTATGTCTGACTGTTTGCTTTGCACATAGAGCTCATGGATCTCAAGTCAAGTACAACATTTTGAGGTCAGAGCTGCTGAACCAGATAAGCAGAAGGATTTGGTGACAGACAAAGCCTGTAAAGACATTGCAGAGCAAGCTAATTTGGTAAAAATGCAGAGAGGTTTTAGAAGAAAATCTTCAGAAGTTTTCAGATTACTCTGAAAAAGCACTGGCTAGAACCCAGATTACTTTTATTTGGAATTTTATTTCCATGCACAGGGACACCAGAATACTAGATGAGAAGATTAAAAAGCGAGCTCTGAGGAAACAAAGGTAGGATCCATCTGAACCAAAGTGAAACAGCTAAACCAAAATGCTGACAGCAGTTAGTTGTCTTTGAGCTGGGAACAGAGTAAATGTGACCCACAGCCACTTTACATGAATAAAAAGAATCTCCTAGATAGAGATACTTTTAAAAAAAGTATCTTTCTGTCCTGGAAAGTATATAAGATTTATCACTGAACAGGAATGGAGTCAGACTAAGAACTCAAACAATTTTCAGAAAATACCTCAGTGAGGACAGACCCTTCCTGATGGGGAGCAGCACCATGCCAGAGGCACCCACAGAAACATTACCAAGGTCAACACACAGACAAATGTGCTCAGAAATGCCACAGGGCAGCAGTACCATACTGCTGAACATCCCAGCCAGGGGAATGATGCTGAGGACACACTGCTGGGGAGTTGTGGCTATTCCTCAGAGGAACAAGCTTCATTGCTAGGCTGTTATTCTGGGGATGCATGAGGAAGGGATGCTGATGCTGCTGGGGATGGAGAGTGAGTCCTGAGTTCATGTGGCAGAGGCTACACAGGTCAGGGATTAGATGGCTCCTTTTCAGCATTATCTGGCTTATCTTCTTATCCAGAAAATGAAGCACTTTCATTTTCAGAAGAATTTGTGCCTACAGCAAAGAACCTTGCTTAGAAGTTGACCTCACATTAATAAAAAAAAAGGTCTGGAGGACACAAAGATAGGTAGCCTGAAGTATTCTCAGCAAGCAGCTTCCTTGAATCACAGTAAGCACATCATTCTGTAAATTATTATGCATTAAAGAAACATAAACCCCTCACTTCTATCATTCATTTTTCTACTACTTTGAATCTAGGTAATAAAAATAAGTGCAAGGATTTTTCACATGCCATTACTGCAGGAGATACTGTATCTGCTTGAAAACAGTTACATCTGTTTCTAATTTACACTTAAGCTCTTTTACACACTGTAGAGGGGCCTTAAAGGGTGTAATTTACACTCACACATACTTCAAAGGCCCTTTACATTGCCAGTGTACCAAACAGAGCCATGGCAGCCTCCATGAAAGAGGAAATTGGGCCTGGACAGCTGAGGATTAGGAGTTCTGTGTAGAGCAGTGTCCATGAGGCTTTGTCCTTTAGCACACATCCGTCCTCTCTTTCCCTCTCTCCTCTCCTCTCCTGCTCATACATCTGTTGCAGCACAGAGATCTCACAGCTAAGTAAAAGAAAGAGAGGAAGGAAAAATGATTTTATCATGAGTTCATGTGATTCCCTGAGTAGGTAAAAATAAAGTTGTTAAACTGGTGACCATGCATGAATCTCACAGAAGTGACAGCACCAACTCCTCTGTGCTTTTCTTATATAGCAGAGCTAAAAATAAGCAATATGATAATGGCATGAGATTTTACAAGACTGTCTGTGTTCCCCTGATGACAAAGAAATGACCTGGCAACATCCATCCCAGTGCCAGATCAGGATATGGCAGGGAAGAAATTACATCAAGAACAACAAGAAATGATAGGGAGCCTTTCAACAAAATCTTCTGAGGAGATGTCACTGGGGAGAGCAGGAGACTGAGTGGTTAGTGTGAGGCTAGGAGCAGCAGGAGACAGGATGCAATCAGTGTTCTATAGAGAGAGCAGGCATGCCCCCTTCTTCCCCTGCTTCTTCCCTTCCATAAGACAGAGCTAAAGTATTTTTTTTAAATCTGAATTCTGAATCTGATATGCAAGAGACTACTCTGGTTTCAATGTCAATGACTATACTCAGCAGTAATGACACTCTCACTATCTCGCCTTTCTTCCTGCTCCCCCACAACACTCCAAACATATCTCGAGACATATCTTTTCTTCTGGTTTCACTCTAGAATCAAAATCTCTGCATTTGTCATCAAACAGAATTATCACATTCTGGCCAATGCCAGTGAGAATGAAAATGTGGGGAACAAGATCTGTGTAACCTCAGCGGAAAATTATTTTTCAACAAACACTTCAGTAGTATGAGGACTGAGAGATGCAGTAAAAACCACTCACAGACAAGAAACAAAGGGCTCCTCTCTGAGCAGAATCACATCTCTGCACCCTTTTTGCCTTCAGAAGAGTTTCACAAGATGGGTTGGGAGTTCTGACCCAAGCAGACTTTCCGTAACTGCAATCTGCTATCAGAAGTGTCTAATAGATCGATCATGCAAAAGCACTTCATGATTGCTATTGCTTTTCTAGCCCACAGTCATGAGTAATTTCTCATTTCCTTCCTCCTTTCTTCCACAGGATGTTACAAGGCAGAGCAGATTGCCAAGAGAGCAAATGATGGGATGGCACCAAAAGCAGCTGTCAGGTTTGGATTCCTTAGATAGGAACAGTCTGATCAACAGCAAAGCCCACAGAAATATTTGGCTTTGAGTCATTTTCTCAAGCACCATGGGGAACAGAAAAAGGGAGGGGGATAGTAGTGAGAGAGAGAGATTATTTTACTGCCTGTTTAATTTTGCTCTACATGGACATCTTTAATTTGGAGTTGAGTTTTTCATGCACATAACATAAAGAAGTCTAATATGATAAATATGAATCAGATATTTCCCAAATGCTCAAAGGATATTGCTCAATTTGAGAAGACCACTGCATCATGATAAAGCCATAACTATCTTCTGTAGTTTGAATGCACAATTAACTCAAAAGGAGAATTATTCCCATACCAGTTTAAGGCATGGGCAAACAAAGACTCAAGTGGTCTCTTAATTACGGAAATTTTGCTACTTGCTTCAGGGCTGCCTTCCTAATTTGTTTGGGTGAGCTTCACCTATATGATTTGCTCATTCCTTTCATCTTTTACCTTTGATATCTGTTTTGTATTTCTAAAGGGTCTCAAGAGATTAGTGTGGTCTCATGGTTGCCGTTGTTGGTCCTGCACACAGTTGAGGACAGACAGAAGAGACACTTTCAATGATCTTTCTAACAGCAATATAAGTTGTTTCAGTGCTGGTATGATACCAAGCATGTGGAGTGGCAACTTTCCAGTTTTTGTAGGAGCTGGCAGCTAGTGTAGCTCCTTAATAGAACAGCAACATATTTCTCTTTCAGATTTTCAGTTTCTAAATGTCACTCTTTTATTGTAGATTTATAGAGATCTTTTCTCGCCAGACCCAGCCAGAGCAGTAGATATATATGAAATAGATATTATGTACTCTAAAAATAATGCTTTTTCCCTTGATTGGATCGAAAATTATGGGAAAGCATTGTAAACTTTGTCTCCTTTAAGCCAGTTTATAAAGTAAATCAAATGGTCGGATCTCTTTGAAAGACAAATCTTCTAATTTTACGCAGAACATTGCACAGTGCACTGAAGAATAAGGATGAATGATTGCTAATTTACGAACACTCTTGACCATATATTTAATTCCTGTAAAAGATTGTCACCTCACTGCCTAATTTGATAAATTTGAATGAATAATGCATCTGTACTGTTGACTGAAAGGTATGCTTCAGATTTCTCTTCTAACATTTCACTTGAACACTCTAATACCCTCCAAACCTACATAAAGTGGGGGAAAAAATCTAATAAAAACAGTACTGCAAATGAGATTTTAATTTGACAGAGCCAGGAAAGACAGACAGTTGCTCAGCAGTCTTACCCCTGTTATTTCTCATGAAGAAAGAGACAGAATTTGGTGGTCACTCTTAAAAGAATGAGTATTTGAGGGGCAAAGTTCCAAATTTAGAGAAAAGCAATATTGGGGTTTCTGCATATTTAACACAGAAGTGGCCCCTAATATTGGTGCAAACGTAAAAGGGTTTTGGACTCTTCCCAGGCTCCTGGGCTGCAGGTGAGAAACCTCCAGGGCTGCATGAGTCACTGTGGTCAGTGTCACGCAATTTGCACTGGGCTGCGTTATAAATAACCCCCAGTTCTCTGCTTGGCTTGTTCAGTCAAAATAGCTGCCAGTGATGCTCAGCAGATTTGTAGCATTCATGATCTTTCAGGTCCCAGCTGACCTGACAGCTTCACCTTTGCCCCAACACCATCTATTTTGCCAGATGGAGGGATGCTGCAGTTGCATCACGTTTGTTTGCCCTGCCCGGTCGCGGGGTTTCAGCTCCTCAGGTGAACAGGCGGCCGAGTCTGTTGCAGTTAAGATTTCTGCTATCTCCTGACTTGACTGCATGGAAAATGGAGAAAAAAATATCCCTTAGTGCAGGTGTAAAGACTAAGCTGTGGGAATTGCAGTAGCATCTGAACTTTGCTGCCTTGATAGAAACATGCCCAGAAGGGCTGTCAGGACACCTGAGCCTTGGATTTCTGGGAGAGTGTTAAATCTTTGGGAAGCTCTGACATATTTCGGGGGGATCTATTTCCTGGAATATTGTTAGTATGCAGCCGAATATTTTTTGAGAATAATTCTTATCTTTATAGCCATACTGCTTAATATTGAGAAGAGCATCAAGGAAGAACAACCTTTTACAGAATGCTCTTGAATGTTTTTAAACATCTACTTTAAATGAATTTAAAAAAAAAAAAAAAAGGTAGATGCCAGCTACTTAAAACATACCAGCTAAAGCTGATTTCTTATTTCAAGCATATTCCAAAAACTAGACCAAAGTAGGAAGAGGTTTGAAAGAATGTACAGTAACTAGAATTTTCCAATATCTTTATATTTGTTTTGTTTTTTTTTTTTTAAGGCAGAAATTAGGTAGCACTGAAATTTAAAGACGGAGGTAGATATGTGCTAGCATCCTACAGGGAGTTTTAAGGTGTTACAGATGGAGGTTTTATACTTATATTGTGTAAGTAATGTCTTGAGAATCATATGCAGAACATTGCAAGAAAGCAAAAACCTGCTGGTTCACATAGAACTACAAACATGATCATTTTTTTCTGAAATAAAAGAGTAGAGCCCATAGCCAGTTAGTGAAATATGTTCATACCCTCTAAGGACTTGCTGCAGCAGGAACATTCTGGGCAGGACTGCACTGTTGTCTCACAGGCACAACAGTCCTGCACAAATGTAATTTGGTCATTCACAGACAGATATCATCCTCATGCAATGGACAGATTGGGCTGTAGTTCGAGATTATCTTGTTTGAAATGAACTCATTACAAAGAATTCTTTAGACAAAGGTTTTTCTTTTCCCATCAAAGAAAGCTGATTTTTTTTTCTGTATTAAAGAAGAGGTTTGAACTTTTTGGAGAAGAATCATGTTGAAAT
This sequence comes from Pseudorectes ferrugineus, assembly GCA_008033365.1. Taxonomy (NCBI): domain Eukaryota; kingdom Metazoa; phylum Chordata; class Aves; order Passeriformes; genus Pseudorectes; species Pseudorectes ferrugineus. The sequence continues at coordinate 18,361 of QWTY01007153.1, forward strand.
GGCTGTGAAGTTGCTCAGCTTGGCTCAATTGTCTTGCAATGTTTCAGGCATCAGCTATTTGTTTTAATGCACTGTGTGCCCAATCTATGCACAGCAGCCTTGAGTGCAAGCAGAGAAAATGGCCACTTAAACATTTGTGCCCTCAGACTTTGTTCCACAGACAGAGATCTTGTCCACAGCTGGACTTGGCTCCTTTCCAAGCAAATGAAAGGGAGAAGGCAGGGGTCCCTCTCATGATGTGACTCTTCATTTGTGTCCAACATGTTGAACCGTATTCCTACTTTCTACAGAATATCTACATCAAAAGGCTAGAATATGGGGCTTTCATTGAGTGACTGTATGGTAAATACACCAAATATTTATTGCAGCGTATTAAATGGCTTTGTAAGGCCAGAAAAACATTTTTACAAGTATTATATCTTTTAGCCACAGGTCAGACTATTGAACAATTCTTGGATAAAATTCTGTAAGTAGTTTTGAAGTTTCACAATAAGTGATCAGATTTAAAGGAAGCAGAATGGTTGCTGAGGCCTAAAGATGGGTAATTTAGATGCAGAGCTTAGTCCAAGTACAAGGTTGAATTTAAACATGTAAACAGGTTAATTGCCAATGTGACATAAACCCATATACAATTAATGGATATGATATTTTAAGATGTACTTTTGGATAATAAGTATGTTTTCAGAAAAGCAGCAATATAGAGCAGCAGTGAATGTCTTTCCACTCTGGTGCACTACAATGCTATTATAATTTCCTGCAGTTTTTTTAATGAAGTTCAACTGCATTATCTACAGTAACCATTTGTGTGTGTGTTTGATTAAATTTATAAATAGACCATCAGAAAATAAAATTATGGGATATAATGTGGAACACAACAAACTGAAAAGATGAAGGACCTTTTAGAATGAATAAGAATACATTGTAGTGGATGAAGTAAAAATAAAAGTGGAAACAAGGAATTGGTAAAACTCCTCAGAGACACTTGATTACCATTTCTCTTTCTAAATGGCTGCTAAGTAAAAAGGCTCAAAGGATGGGTTGGCCATATCACAGGTTTGTTTATTTTTCTCTGTATTCTGGTTAGTTGTAATACTTGTAATCAAATTTATTCTGGCAATAACAATGTGTTCAGCATGCTTTTTCAGATGAGAATCTCTATCCCTTGTTAGCTTTTGTAGTTCTGTGGCCAACTGGTAACATAAGCAGTGACATGACCACTGCCCCATTGCAATCAGAAAGGGGAGTTAGGAGCTAACAAAATATTGCTCCATCCACAGTTGTTGTGACAAACTATTTACTATCTACTATCTGTGTGCGTTTTAGGTAGAATACCCAAATAAGAAGCCATGAAACTTCTCCAAGATGTGAA
>QWTY01007154.1:0-37918 GCA_008033365.1 Pseudorectes ferrugineus
TATATTCATATACATATATATACTCATGGTATGTTCACGTGTAGGAATATCAATAATAGTTTCCTTTCTTTGTATTTGCAGCCATAGGAACTCAGCACTGCGTCCAGTCAAATCCTCCTAACCTTTCCAAAACCCAAACACAAGTGCCCCCTCATCCATTCTTCCTCCTTTCAAAGGAGCTTCCTAAAAGAAGTTTTTCCCTCCCCACAGCTGAAACCAGTGTAGTGGACGAAATCAGAAAGAACAGAGAAAAAGCGCTGAAATCCAACTGGTTGTTATAATGCTTTAAATTATCAAACTAGTCACACTGAGCAGATCTTCCTGCTCTGAGGCTGACAGGGACCACAGCTCTCATAGAAAGACAGCAGGAAGAAAAGACTCCCAGATGCACCCACTGTCCTACCAGCCATGTGTCCTTCCAGACCCTCTGCCCGCACACGGATCAGAAGCCAGGATTTATGGCTGAAGATGCTCTGAGGTGGTGCTGCTGCACCTAAACCTGGCATTATGCTGGTGCTCCTCCTGCAGCACTGTAAATGAGAAATACAGCTGAAGCAGCGCTGGTATTTACAAATTACAGCTCACTGTACCTTCTACAGTTCAGAGGAGGAGTAATATGTAATAACAGCGTAATGCTATTATTATGATAATGATGATTAATACACAGCCTTGAGCAATGCTAGTCTAAATGCTGAGCTCCACTGCTGTGTGTTCTATCAGAAAACTAATTCAGAAAGAGGCAAAGAATTTCCTTAAATAGTTTTTAGGAAGAAACACAGAAAAATGAGGCTTTGATACCAAATTACAATCTCTTTTGAACAATGTGCAGCAATGTTCCATTTCAAAATGACTGATGCCTTCAGCTACATGCACAGAGTAATCAATAGACAAATAAATAAAGGCAAAAGCAAAATGCAACTTTTTAATTAACCTGAGACAGCATTTTCTTTTGGGGCAGATAGTAAATTTTTTGAAGTGTGGTCTGTGGCCTTCTTTCAAAGCGCTATTATTAAAGACATCTTCTCTAGTCAGGCTCAAGTACTTCTAAGCTCTTTATGCTGCTCCTGACTTTTAAATAACAGGGTGACATAGAAGGAAAAGTTTTCTTTCACAGCTTGCAGTATGTGCTCACACAGGATTGAGTAAGATATCGTGGATGATTGTTTGCTGTACTAGCATAACAAAAATTTCTGTATTATTGATATACAACTGCAATAAAATTATAGTACTGAATGATAATGTTATTTTATAGATTTACTTAAATTGAGAGTTAGCTGTGAAACTGATGTGCTCAGTTACAATGTTTTACTGAGGGTATAAAGAGTAGGACCACCTGTGACAGACCCAGTTTTTCCTTCCCTAGTTCTAGCCTTCTAACACAAAAATTATTTGGCAAACTGCTTGGATTTCTAGTTTTGCTTCTTCAACAAAAGTCCAAAGCTGCTTAAATGTCTTACTCACCTAGAAACCTAGAAATGTCTATTGAAATTAGCAACCAAGCTAAGTAGTCTGGGGGTGTGATTTACATTTATGGCACTTTAAGACTCCTTTACCCTTCCTGAGCAGTGGAAAGGTAGGTCAGCAAAAAAAGAGAATCAGGCCTTAGGACTGTGCTATTTATAAAACAATATAAAATCAAAAGAGAATGTATTGAAATGGTAGCAAAAAAAGGTATTTAAATCCATGTGCTGCTGTATTATTATGTCACAAAATCCTTTTCTCTTCTGCATAGGAGAGATTTCACAGTATAGTAAAAAAGGTATTTTTTGAAAAGAATTGTTTTATATAAAAGTTGAATTAAAATTTGTAGAGCCATACTGTAATAGCATTAAGACACTCCTGGGCATGTTTTAATGGTCCATTAATACTCCCCTCTGGTGACTGAATGCATGAGGCTGAACATCCATAGTATGTATTAGTGGACCTCTGAAACATGTCCTGTCACCTGTTAATACCATATTACAATGGTGCACTACCTGGGAAGCCTCAGAAATAACTTCCAGAAACTGAGGAGACTGTTTTTGAGCTTTGTAAAATATTATGATTAATTGCCAGTCTGTGCCTATTGCATTGTTCAGATATTCAATAAATAACAAGATGGTATTAGAGCAAATAAACTCTATAAAACCTGTAGAAAATGATCTGGTTTTAAATATTAAATTGCACCCTGAACAACATGAACAACCTCTTGTGTACCTGCAGAATGATGAATCCTTGCCTTAAAGAGATAATTGGTAAATAGAGTGTAGCTTAAGAAAGGTTATGAAGGAATAATTTCAGTAAGAGATGCCTACACATTTCTGCTCTACTCTTTCCCTCCTCCATTTTTATCTTTCACTCCAACCTGTGCTTATTTTATCTACTGCAACTCTTTTTTATTCTTTCATAATAAGGACTTTGAAATACAAGATGCTGTGAGCCTTGATTACCTAGAGCAGAATGCTATAGATCCTCATTAGAAAGAACTTCAGGTATTTTTAACTCAGAAGGGCCTTTCAAGAAGTCTTATGCATAGATAAGCCTCTTGAGAAAAATACTCGAGCATATACTAAAATGCACTCCCACTCAGCAAAGCATTACAGTTTCTCCATGTGTTTAAATTCCATTGAGCTCCAGCAGAAGTTACATGTTGCTAAAGATAAGCACACGTGTGAGCTTCTTGCTGGAAGGAAATGCACTGATGCTGCAGAGCCAGTTGTCCGTAAAGCTGCCTTTTACATGATGCCAAGGAATGCTACACATTAAAGAGCTGGGAAAAACAAGTTGGTGACAAGTAAGAAAGGAAGATGTTTCTAAAATGCAGTTTGCTTACCTTACTAGGAGCAAAAAATAGGAATATTTCATATGCTTAAAGTTGATTCTCCACTTGGCATCTCATCTAAAAATATAATTGAGGAGAAAATGAACAATTACTGCACAGATTATGTTCCTCCTCTCCTGCCTTTTGTGACTATGCTATTTTATTTCCCTGAGAGGCCTCTTAAACAACTGGACCAAACTAATTGCTTATTAAAAATAAGTAAAATGCATCTTGTAAGAGATACGAATAACTACTTACTACAAAGATTTCTTTCTTAGTCCTTTCTTTAATGGCTGATCATACAATTGCAGCATCACATTCATCTGAAGGTGGCTGGGCCCTGAAACATTTTGTGTCCAACCTATACAGTACAAAAGTCTCTTCCCAGTGCTACCTGGAATATCACTATGTCTGTTGGGGTTTCGGATGCTCTGGGAGAGATGATTTTCCAAACACAATTGCCTGCAAAATATGCCTTTCATGTAGACTCCAAATGTTAACAAAAAATGGATAGACAAAATTTCCAGGATCCATGTTCCGGCATTTACCACACAGTTAGACATACGGAAGTCCAGACAGAGTCTTAAATTTTCAAGCACTCTGATATGTCACAATCTGGACTGCATTTCCCCTTTTGCCATGTCTGGAAGATGCAGGTCAATATTCACCAGGACCATGGCAAAAAGCCTCTACCTTTCCTGCCAGTGGTTTAATGGAAAGGCTCCAACTCTTGAGCAAATCCCTGAGCCCCACAGAATGGCCCCCAACTGCCTGTGGTGATCCCAATTCGTAAAAGAGTGTACACCTGAACATCCACTGCTCGAAGCACAGGAGTGCTGGCAGCCCCTCTGATCTCCTCGGTGGGTGGATGCACACAAGGTGTGATGTGACCCTTTCAGAATGGGTCCAGGAAAACTTCTATTTCCCCTTGACTATAACATCTTCACAGTCGCCAGGTAAATCACTCATTTCTGTACCAGAGTGCTTTCTTCTGAAAAACCTCTCCCTGTCATTTTCCACCTCTTTTACTTTTTAGACAGTTTTGTTCTCCATTATTTTTTTTTTCTCTCTGTCTACTTGTAATTTTTCTCTTTGGAAGCCCTTTCCTGATTCCAAAACTAGTGCTGGCCCCTTACCAAAAATAGCAGATGTCAGGGTCTTGTGATTTGGTTACCCGTTACAATACAAGAACAGTGATAGTGAGCCTGGTGATATGATAAACTCTGCAACTGTAAATGAGATGCAGGCATTAAGGAAACATTACTGATACATTAAACTGTAAGCCAAGAATGAAAAAGAAATGTGGAGTTGAAATATTTGTTGCAGGGTAATGAAACGGCGATACAGAGAACTCCAAAACAGCACCAACCAGAAAATTCAAAGGAACGTATGTAATTATAGGGATATCCCAAGACCAATAGGAAGGAATACAGATAGAGAAAATTAAAGTTGCCAAGAAAAACTTCCTGACATTGAAATGCACTAAGCTTTCAGCTCATCTCTCAGGGGAATAGAAAGGCCCATCGCTTGAAATGTTTAACACTAGACTGGAGGAATCACTGGAAAAATATACTACAGGGAACAACTTGTTATTGGCAGAAAGATGGACTGAATGCTGTAAAAGGGATTTTCTATCTCTAATGTTTACTTTTTATGATAGTCATTTATGTTTTTCCTTCATTACAGGTAGAGAAAAATCTATACAATTTATTGGCTCTGGCACAGCATATTTAATTTCTGTAGAGCCATGTATCTGGGGCACTCTAGCAAGCTTAACTCTACTTCTTGCTTTTCCTTGTGCATTTTTCCACATACACTGTGAGGTTCTTTTTAGTAAAAAGGGTAAAATCTTCACAGCATATTCCCAACACCAATGACAAACCCATCTAAGCAACCCAGGTTTGGATTTAGTCCAAACTAAAGGTGGACGAAAGTGAGGGAGAAAATTCTGTCAGATGTTCAAAGGGAGAAGTAAACCAGTGGAAGCATAAATGAAACACTCAGAACATGAGAAAGAGAAGGAGGAAGACATGGAAGGAGAAAGATTTGGAAAAGTGGGAACTGCACATATCCATGACAGAAGATGGCTTGCAGGTCTTTGGAAATCACCTAGAGCCATGAGGGCTGGGAAAAGTTGCTGGGCAATGTTGGGTAAGGTGATTTTCTTCTTCAGCAATTCCAATCCTTAAAGGACATAATTTCCCATATCCCTAGGTGATGAGCTGCAGGATGCAAACATCATTATTATGAGTACAGGAAAAATCAAAGAGGGAAAAAATAAAAGTGAAACTACATCTTGTGACAGCTCCTTTTTGCCCTAGCACAGTGTAGCTGCTCAGGGTTAAAATTATGGGTGTTAATCAAATGAAAGCAAACAAATAAAAATCCTTCAATTTTTGTATGCAAACCCCAGGTTCTGTAATTAAACCCAAATCCTTGTCCTCAGAGCAGCAAAGTCAAAATACCAACTCCAAATTTTAAATACTATAACAACACTGAGTATGCTAAAGCTCATATCTCCCCATCCCTCCCTGTCCTCTCACAATCCTCATGGAAGAGCACCAGGAGCCTGGGCTGGCTCCTGTGCAGCAGTGCTACCTGAGGGATGCCAGGACAGAGGTGATTCTGTGTTACCCCTCTGGGGACACTGCGACAGCCTGGCCAAAAGGCATCTATTTTCCTCTGGAGAGAAGTGGGACGAGGAATGGTTTCCAAAGGCACAGGCCTCTCGTTTTTGCCAAGCAGCTTGAGTGTCCCTGCCTGGCTGCTGAGCAAAGGGTGTGATTAATGAAAAGATGTCAGAATGATAATCCTTACGATCAGGAAATAGTAGACAGGATTTTTTTTCCTTGGCAAACTGGGGGGTGGTGGGAAGAGTGAGAACAAAATAAGAAAGCAAAAAGGGAAACAAGGAAAAGGGAGGGGTTTTGAAGAGAGAAAACAGTAATATTGTATATATACACATATATATAAAATACAACCTCCCCTCTGCCCACCTCTTTTAATGTTTCTCTGGTGGAGTAATAAGATACCTTCGGCGTTATAAATAGCAGCACAGATGTTGACAGAAAAATGCTCCCTTAATTACCATACAAACTGCTTTACTTGAGTGAACCGTTTAAAGCGGCCTCCAAAGGAAGTTCACTCAAGCAATTCCACAGATTACAGCTAATGAACAATATTTCCTCGCTCCTATTTAGTGCTCATTAAAATGTAAAAGCCTTTCATTTTCAACAGGCACACAATAAATAATTCCTCTCTCCCTCTGCCTGGGAGCAGGCAGGATGGGAGCGGGGAGGGAGGAGACCGGCAGAGGGAGGTGGGGGGCTGCAGGAGGCCAATAAGTGAATTGGAGAAAAGCGGCCAATTCATTAAAATCCCTGGAAGCAGCGGTGACTGCTGCTTGTTGAGAAAGGCCATGTGTGTGTTTGGAGCTCGACAGGCAGGTTGGGAGCTGAGCAGGCAGCTCCCACCCATCCCAGATGAACAACACACCACCCTGCTCCCGGGAGGCAGCCGCCACTGCCAGGGCAAGTGAGGGCACAAATTGCCTCTGTACTCCCATAAAAACAACGTGGACAACTGGGAGGGGACAGAAGATGAAAATGTTGTGGTGAAAACTGGAAGTCCAGCTCTGGTTGATGCTTGTTTGGACCCAGTTTAAAATTTCTCCCTGGCTTCAACCTTGCAACACAATGCACACCATTCCTTTTGTGCTCCTTTGAAGTTGTACCAAAGCTCAACTGGATATTTTCAGTGTTGGAAGCTGGCTTCATTCTTTAGCTCCTGAGGTGGAGCAGGTACAGGGCTGAACTTCAGGATACTGTGAGGCTGGAGACCAGAGGGGTCTGTGTGCATTGGGGCACTGTGAGATGAAGGAGCTCATGGGAGACCTTATAGCACCTTCCAGTGCCTAAAGATGGCTACAAGAAAAGTGGAGAGGGACTTTTTACAAAGGCATGTAGTGATAGGACAAGGGGGAATGGCTTTAAGAGAAGAATGGTAGGTTTAGATATTAGGAAGAAATTCTTTCCTGGCGGTGGTGAGGCACTGGAACAGGTTGCCCAATGAAGCTGTGGATGTCCCACTCCTGGAAGTGTTCAAGGCCAGGTTGGATGGGGCCCTGAGCAACCTGGTCTAGTGGAAGGTGTCCCTGCCCAAACCAGGGGGTTTAGAACTAGATGGTCTTTAAGGTCCCCTCCAATTCAAACCATTCTATGGCTGTATGATTCTATGATTACCTATTCCCTTACCACCAACCTACTAGGATTTTAGCTTAACTTACAAAATAAAAAATTTTACAAGCCAGTTAAACCATGAACCAAAGCCTTAGCAAGAAAAAAAAAACCCTAAAAACCAAGTCCATCGATCTGAAATTATTATTTAAATAGAATTCCGGTTAAGTGGATAAAGGGGAAATGCAGAGGTACCAGAGGGATTGAAATGAGCCACTGCACCTGTGTGCTCACAGATAGATCGCACACAGAAACATTCTCCATTAGTTTACATAAGAATTGTTGAAGAAGCAGAAGATAAGAACCAAAAAGTTAGCAAGCCACTGAGACGCTATGCAGATACTGGTTGGAAAACTGCAGGAAAGAAAACCCATCTCACCCTCTCTTAAGATGAATGGGTAAACCAGCATCCTGATGCAACACAACACTGATGTTAAGCTGGGATATGCAGCAGAACACAGCTGAAAGGATACAGAAACAGAGGTTAACAGGCTGCAGTTATAGGTGAAAGCATGACAGAAACATGACTCCTGCTTCTCTCATCTGCCAAAAGCCCCACAGCATCCGTCCCATTATTCTGGTTTTCTTAATATACTTTTAATTGTTTTTGTTGTTCCTTCACACTTCTAAGTGGCTGAGGGGTTTCACAACCCCTTCCTGCAGCCCAGCTTCTTTCTACCCCTATTGCTGGCACTGTGGCCCCCTCTGCCCCCATGAGCCAAGCCACCCCTCCACAGGGAAGTGAATTAGCAGCAGAGGTAGCTGTTCTATCAAAGGCAATGTATTCCTGGGGGGGTTGTGTATCTCAACCTTGGCAGGGACTGCCAGAACAAAATCCCTGATATTAGCCTCCCTGAACGGAGGGAACAATCTGAGTAGGATAAAAACCATCAGAGCTTTCTCCTGTCTTTAATTTCAAGGCTTAAAAAATTGACAAGTGTATTTCCTGCGGTGATGCTGGTATAGCCTATACCTGAGCCATAAATAAGACTGTGGTGGTATTCAATCATCAGAAAAGAAAAAAGAAAGCAGAGAACTAAGATCTTATATTGACCTAAGCCTCAGACTTAGATAAACTTGTCAGCAATATCACTTTGTGGTGACTTTATCTTTGTTAAACTTGTGCATGGGGAAGATGCGTTCTCACAGCTTGCAGGAGCCACTATGACCAGAGGAACCCCACTTGCTGCATTGCCAAAGTGCCACCCTCGTGCAGTAAAATCAAACCTTGGCTCAAGGATGCAGTGACATTTCTACATCAGGATAACTACTACAACAAAGTATATTCTTTGAGAAAAATATTTGCAAATAATAATTACAAATGGAGTGCAGAAGAGCTGGAAACCAGATCCCCATCCTGCCCATGCCCTTTCAGCAGAGGTGGTGCCCATTCTTACTGTGGTCCCAATCACCAAAATGTGTTTGGGTTTGTGCAGTCGTGAATGGTGCAACTTAATATCTCACCCTGACATGCCTCCTGTAAGTGGGCAGCTCTGGTAAAGAGGGAAGTTTACCAGCAGTGCAGTATTATTGATGCTTTCAACACTCTGTACTTGGTTTTTAACTAAGGTCATTTGAAATCGGTCTTTAACACCCATCTCATTTGCTTTTTTATACTTGCCAATTTAGTGTTGTATTCACAGTGATTAATTAGTTTGTGGTGAAGGTTTATTAGGTAATCTTTCTGTCAATCAAAAATCAGAGAGGTTTCTGAGCAAAGAACACCCAGAGATTTTATAATGATAAGGAACTGAAATTGTTACCTTTGTGTATGAAAAGTAGGAGCTTTGTCTTGACATGTGGCCATGTACAAAAGACTTTAAAGAGTGCTTTTTATTCATGTTCCACCAGAGAAGTAGCTTGATTCCCTCAGATTTTATTTTTTTTAACAAGAATCTAGAAATACTTTTACTTTCTCTGCCATGTTTACTGCCTGATGAACGTGTAGGGCTGTTTTAGAAGACCAAGCAGTAGACATCAACAAATTAAAAAATGCTGTAGGTCACCATTTGGGAAATCTGCTATGTAGTTTACTCATCTCAGTATGATTGAAAGAAAGACCAAATGTAATGAATTTAAAAGCATCTTCACCTGGAACTTCTTTCCAATGTTCATATTTGGGAACACAACTTGTATATATATATACATAAAGAACAATTTAAAGAGATTTCAGATTTTACGCCTTTATGTGTGGAATAATAACTCAGATTCTTTTTAGGGACAGAAGAAAGATAACATAAAATGAACTAATTCTAAAAATGAAGAATTAACAGCACACCATATAAGATATACAGATTATTGTCTGCCTGCCTTCTTTATGCATGTTTTTACTGACTTTTTATATTGTTCTGAGAATTGTGTGAAAATTTACTGCAATCTGTACTACACTGTTTTCTACCTACAAGCTTTCTTGTTGACAGACATACCTAAAAAACAAAACAGGCAAAAAATTGCAAGATTCTTTTCCTTTTAGATAGGTCACTTTACTAATCTGCACAAACTTGGTGTTTTCCAGAAGATCTTGAACCTTACTGTGAAAAATACAGTGAAGGTAAATGGCTTTCTTGACCAGAAAAGGTATTACATTGAGGAGGTTGGGAAGAGCACTTGGAGATCTTAGCTGATTAAATTACACACTACATAAATGTATGTCACATCATGATTTTTACAGCACTAAGGTAACATGTAAAGAGATATAGATTAATACTAAGAATTCGACTAGCTTACCACTTTTCAGAGCCATTACTGTTTTAAATCACACCAGTGCCGGTCTAAAAATGTAAAATTGTCTATACCACTGTGAGAATAAGTAGCAAGTTAACTGGAGTCCTTCCTCTGTCACCTCCTTGAGAAAGCTGTGGGTTATTTCTATCACTCAGAGGTGATGAACAGGCAGCAGCAAAATCAGATGACGAATTCAGATGAAACTATACAGATGTAGCAGTTTTTCCCCCTAGCTAAATTCAGGAGTTCTTTTTGTGGGCTCTGGGATTACAGATCTGGAACTGGAACAGGAGAAGGGCACGCAAGGCCTCAAATTGGGTAACTCTGACATAAAGACAGATAATATAAAACTATAATCTGTTGAATATATAATCAGCATATTTAAAAGCAGCTTTTCCAAATTAAAAAAGAAAAAGGCAAGTATAGGTCTGTGATAAAATTATTACAGCACATGTTCTACAACTTTGATAAACACCCCATCCCCACACCCACTCTTACGCACAAAGCCGATAGAGATTGACTTCAATTGATTAATGTGAATTTAGAGACAGAAAACAGACAGGTTTTAGCCCAGAGTTCACCCACAGACTAAGCCTGACTATGAGAATGAAATAGTTCTGGAGTTTGTATTATTTCAGTGTTACAAATCTAGCAGCTGTATGAAAATATGTTAAGTATTAGTCTGGAAGCCAGAACAATGTAATTTCAGTGTATCTTTATTAATCACCATTTTTGTTTTTATTATTTCTGGTTTAGTTAGACTGCATTTTATTGAATTGGCTTTTGAAAAAGCTTTCATGGCTTTATCTAAAGTGGGAAGGCTCCATTCAGAGGTTTCCTTTCATGCCTCAGACATGAAATTGGAGCAACCAACAATTTGCACACATAATTCCAGCATACCAAATGAGGGAACAAAGAGAGAGGCAAAAATTGAACCTGCTGCCTTCCCAGGCTTACTGGAGGAGACCACTGCAAGGGAAAAAATAAAAAAGAAAAAAAAAAAAAGGAAAAGAAAAAAGGGGAGAATTAGCTGTTTTCTTGAGGTTCCCCCAGAAAGCTGAATCACCAGCATTTGGTCTATGGGTACGCGGGAGACGCCGGTGCGCCTCGCACGCCTGTGGTAGATGGATGATACTGATGGCAATCTAACTGGAACATCCTGCCTGAATATGAACAACAGATTTGTCAGTGTGTGACAGGCTGACAGCCCAGCTCCCAGCTGCTTGTCCACTGTTGTTAAATCAGTACCTTGTCTAAGTGTTCAGCAAAGAGGCAATCTGCTTCCTCCATTCGTACAGGCAGGTTGCCAGTTAAAAAACAAGCATTGGCTTTAGGCTGCAGTGCCATAATGCATTGAAAAGATGCAATCTAAACCTTTGTATACTCCTAAGGCAACAGAGAGCAGGACTTGGAAGTACAGGCTCAGACTTGAGACTATCCTTTTCAAAACAACAAGGATAACTCCACAGGGGAATCATGAAAGAAATGCATAAGGATTTGAAAACTGTGGATGACTTAACAGAACTTATTTAAGGATGAAAACATGGCTTATTTTGGTACCAGGGAAGCAAGATCATGCTACTGTACTCAAGAACGTGCCGGAATTTCTTTATAACCTATTTTAAAACAGTTTATAATTCATCAACAGTAACAAGTAGCTCTAGGCTGAAATTTCATATGCAAAGATGCAATCCAGAAACACTTCAGGGGGAAAAAAAAAACCAAAAAAGAAAAAAAAGAAAAAAAGATATTTGCTACTGAGTGATTATATACTTGTAGAGACTTACTTGAGATAAAGCAGCATCCCGTTGTTCGATTACTGCATTCATTTCCTCAGCTATTATTTTCTTTTTACGTTCTTTGGTCCTGTGTATTCGGTTCAGAATTATAGCTCCATTCTTCAGTATATCTATCCCTGTGTCTGCATTGTTTATTCTGTTCAGTAATTCCTGTAATGTCTACCAACAGCATTATATGTTAGTCAGACATGAAGTTTTAATATATTTTATTTAATATAGGGTTTTAATTAATAGGCACATGTGAATTGTAAATTGACTGAGTGAAGTTATTGAATTTTCATATTGCAGCAAAGATGTACATTATTAGTGTGTCAATTCTTCTTTTTCCCACATCTTAGTTCTTGAAACCCACTCAATTGAACTTAAGCCTCTAAGATATAAGACTGACATCAAGAAATCTCCTCAGAGAATGGCTTACCATGTCATTTTCTTCAGGGTTAATATTTTCTAGCCTAGAAAAAAGGGACACAGAAAGCCTGATCAGTAGCATTTCCTTAGTGCAGCAAAATGAGTTCGCTTTTTAAATCTTTAGAACCTCAAGTAATTTCATTCTACTAGTCTTTAGAGTCAACCATGACACTGAACATATTAAAGTGCCACCTGCTCGACTCCATCTTTCAATAATGCTCCATATCTTCAGCACTGACTTCAGACTGTTAAGTTATTAATGTTTACTGCTATATATGACTACAAGGATCAATTGTTCATATGTGCTTAGATGAAAAAAGTTCCCCAGTGATAGAAATGACTGATGCTTTTATTTTATTTATTTCTGGGCTTACAACTTTTACCTGATGTATTTTTTTTGTTTTTACTGCACCCCAAATGAAACAGAACATGACTTTTGTTGATAGGGTTTTTTTCATTTTTAAGTAATTCTTTTTCCACCTCTTTCTTTCAAAATGAGGGAAAAATCCCAAACCAATTGAAGTTACTTTAAAAATATTTTGATTTTATATCTTGCATAAAATAGGAAGCTAAGCCAATTCTCTGCAAGGCCCTTATTTAATTCTGGAACAAACCTGCCTGCACTTTCCTCCCTTTCTATTTCAACAGAACATATATTGACCTGTCAAATACAAAGATGATACGAGGAATTTAGTCATACAGCATTGAACACTGGCTGTGCAAAAGCAGTAAGTGATTGCACAAAAATCTAATAAATGGGATAGTACACATTTTATTTTACCTAAGGTTAGTTAAATGGACAGAGATCTCTTTTCTGGAAAAATGAGCATATTAAAGTTACCTTACCACTCCATTGCTACTTGCTTAATGGTGACTTCTACTAAAAGTAGCCTATGATATTTTAAGACAGATATAGTACCATTAAACATCTTCTAAACAGCAACACTTTTTCAACAGTGCTGTGACAGGTGCTGCTCCAAAGCCATGATTTTAGCTAGCAAACACCATGGGACACTTGACAGCACGCTACCACATTTTCCATTAGTTTTAGCAGATAACAGTGCATAAGGCATAGTAAATCAACCAGTATAGAAATTAAGTTTTTAAATTAAAAAGAAATATTTCAGAACATACTCTCAGTGTATAACAACTGGTATATTTATATGGCATTCACAAGCAGTAACTACTCCAACATATTCAGTCAACACTAGAACCAAAAAAAATAAAGTAAAAGTTAACCTTTGCTGGGTTTGACTTGTATTCATAAAGTAACACAAATAATAAAATAACAAACATAATAATATTAATTATATTATTATAATAAATTCTCAGAACTGGATCCTTGTAGAGTTCCTGCTTTAGGCTTTTACATTGTTCTAAGTGCCACTTCATGTGGGACTTAAAAATGGATCTCCAGCTAGTTTGTATTCACAATGAAAAGAACGGTATTTGTCAAAGTAAATTGGCAGGACTGACCCAGCTTCTCCAGAGGACTTCTACACTGCTCAAAGTGCGGGTCAACAAAATCACCCAGCCAACCAACAGGCTGGGTAAGCAAGACACCTTAGGGAGAAATGGGAGTGGGAAAAAGAACATGAACTTCTGCCATAAGCATACCTTCAGCATATTGCTGCCACAAGGGATCTGTCTGTAGGTATACAAACACCTCCTTAGGTGACAGTATTTTTTAAAAAGTAGCATCCAGAGCTGTGTATTTGCCCTGCTAAGTCTCCCTGTGCTGTGCATAGACAATGAATGAAAGCCTCATGATTTTAAACAGCAGTATCCAAGGATTCCTCCTCCCCCATTTCTAAACACATTCTGATAACATAACCCCTAGGGCCAACAGGGCTGAAAGAATTTTGGTTGTTACAGTTAAATAATGACAATAGAACTGCTCCAGCTGCTAATTTAAAGAAAGCATTAAAGCATTTGATAAAGGTTGGCAGGCTGTTCAATATTGCCCTCTTGTAAAGTTCTCTGATTGGAATAAGTCCAAAGCAGATGGAAAGAGTGACCTGTGCTCTAAAACTTGATGAGTGTGGCACAAATAGCCAATGTTCTTTATAAAAACCCCAAACCTCTATGTGCTCCACATCTGAGACAGAGAACTTGACCTTTTGAACAACCACCATAAGGAAGGAAGAAAATATCAAGGGTGGTAGTTAGAAAAGAAAGTTGGTGTTCTCCACAGGGAAATCTCCTATGCCAGTTCTGAGACTGTGAATGGCATCAGGGTATCAGACCTCTCTACAAAGCATCCGAAAGAACACCCAAGTGGATGACAGCCAGTACAACTGCTGTTCTCTAAATGAGAGCAATAAAGTGTAATAGCTTGACTCCAAACTATCAGTCAAGGGAGTTACTGACTCTCCTGGGAACAAGTACTATTTTGGCATGACCAGCGTACCCAGTGCTTTCTGCAATGACATGTTTTTGAGGAAGGTACTATGCATGTTCTCTGAGAAATGGAATTTCTTCTCTTTTCTCATACTTCTGCTTAGAACTAAGTCAGTTTTCCAGATCATGAGTGAAGCAGACAGAAGGGGTTGAAGGGAAAACAAGTGAAGGCATTCTGAGGGATTCATGTGTGTCAAGAACTGCCACCCATGTGTCTATGGATTCCACTGCAGAAAAAGCAGCAATATGTCAGAACCCCAAAAGTCATTGACTAGGTTTGTTGACCAGAATAATTAATTTTCTGCAGTACTTGACTGCTTTAAGATCAAAGATCATGAGTTTATGCTAACTATTTATATACAGGATCATGTGATGTTTGGAGCCATACTAAACTTTCTTTACTCTTGGAACATACAAGATTAGAAGACTGGCAGAAGAAATTGGAGACTCAAGTAAGGCTCACAGTTATGATGCCTCTTACGGGAATTTAAAGTACATGTACAATTTTCTCAGAGATTGCTGTTTAAGGCAAGATTTCAGATGCATATGCACATATAATGGGCTCCATAGAGATATTTAACAAATCATGCACTAATTCTTGTGGGTATGCAATCTCCTAGTCTTGCTGCTGAGTCATACTTGTGGCAAACAGTGAGGCTGTGACAAACTCTAGTAATTTGTAAATTCTACAGAGTAATGGTGGACAAACTATGTGCAGATTATTCAAATTAATTTAGATAATATTCTCTGGCCTGAACTATAAAAATACCCAAAAGAAGATGACTGGTTTTCTGCCCTAAAGGGAAGTGTTCTTAGTAGAATCAATTATTTAAAACATAATTGCCTGCCATTTAGTTAACTAACAACTGCACCTATTCAGTCTCCTGCCATGAAAAGCTTGTTTGCTTTGTATTTTTCGTGGCAGAAAGTAAGAGAAATATCTCAGCCACTCTAGTCTTTGTGGAACTGCCCTTTGGGGGACTAACAAAGATGATAACCAAGATGATCACAACTCAGAGGGACAAGGATTGTATGGAGAGGCAAACTGTAGCTTCAAAGCTGCCTATATCCCAAAGGGAGAAAGAAACCACTCTTGATAATTTTCTCCTGACTTAGTTCTGTTTAACATACGATTGCCTATTTCTGTTGTGTTAAGATGGCATACATAAAAATCTATGAACTATTAATTGTACCCTTATTACCTTACAAACTGCTCTTACACTAAATGTAAGAAAAAAAGCCATATATTTTTACTATGTCACCCATATCATTAGTAGAAATTTTGCTGAAGGAAATGTCTAGTGGGCTTAAAGGCTTGATTGATTTCCTATATGTTGCAACTTTTGACTGACATTCTGGTACTCTGTGTCAAAAGATCCCTATAAAATGTCACATTCATCTTATTTCTCCCTCAATAAATCAATACCAAAGCTTTTGATATATTTTTAATTTTTGTGATCAAAATTATTCACCTTCTCTCAGTCTCCAGAGAAAAATATGGTTTTACAGGATGGCTAACAAATTAACCAATAACACATTAAGACTAGCCCTAGTCTATTTTATTGCACAGATAATAATGTGCTAAGTTTTCCTATAACCAGTGTTGAGCAGTTTATGACTGTCACAGACTGACACAACAGCCTTTTTACATGGGGCAGGAAATGTATACTTACTCTTTGAGAGACTCTTCTAAACGCTGGACTCGTAGAAAAGCTTCATCTCTCTCTTCATTGGCTAACCTAAGCCTTGCCATGACAGCCTCATCACGTTCCCGCTGAGCAGAATAAACTTCTTCCACCAGGGCTGCAAAAGTGTGTTCAACAAACAAGTTTGACAGGGAAAAGCATTATTAGATGCACTTACATTGGCCTTTGCCACCACCTCCTAAAATCAACACTTCTCCAATGACCTTGGATTATTCTGCATAAGGTCTATATTACTTCTTAGACACAATGCTAAATTGCTGTTAATTGCTAAAATCAAGACTTTAAGTATTAAATAAAGCTATGTGTTTTCAAATTCACCCCTATAAAATCTAACAGGAAGAAAGCGATTTGCTGGGCATTTTGAATACTTGCTTAACGGAAAAGTAATTCTTAAAGCTCAGAGTCATGTAAGACTAGCAAGTTTCTTCTAGGACACAGAGTTAAAAGTAATCATGCATTAAAACTCCTACCATCAGACTGCTTCCTATCAGGGTGGCACAGTGATATTAAAAATTCTAATATTTTTATAGTCTGTCTCTGGTATCACAAGAGTGGCACAGCTGGCATCTCTCCTTCTCTGCCAAGCCTTTACTTTATTGTGTAATATACTGTTATATTATCTGTTACAGCATACATGGACCTTGGAGCATTAGGTACCAATAAACTAAGATTTACTGTCTATCCTTGGGAGCAAACTAACACCTTCAAGTCATTCCTCATCCTGAGCTTACATTTTCTCCCTGCCTCTCCCCTGTCAATATGTCTAACACCATCTCTGGCACACTGCCAGAATCCTTACCTCGACCCTGCCTCCACTAAAATCTTTATTCATACTTTCATCATTTCCCTCTGCAATACTGCAAATCTCTCCTCACAGTCATCATAAAACCATGAATTCAAAATGTCTAGGGACTTTCAGGATGCTGTAAGACCGCTGTCACTCCAAGACACAGGACTATATCCTCTCTCACTGGCACCTCAAAAAACTCAGTTGAGATCTGTAGGCTCCTGAATTCTCCATCCTCCTTGTCCCTTCTAGTCTGTCAAACTGGGGTATAGCCATAGTCTCCTAACATCATACTACAATCTTTTTCAAATTTTGGTATTTATTTCTCAAGAACTTTCTGTATTAAGCTATTGCTGCTGGGCTTCCTTACTCCCTTCAGAACTCTCTGCTCCTCTCTGAACCACTGCTTAAGTCATTAAGATCTCTAAGAAAGACTTCCTCCCTCTTTACTTCCCCGCTTTTACTAAAAGCCTAGAGCTTTTATCCCTCCATTCTTACCTAAATTGACATTAACTTTTTTGCCTTTATTTGTTATTTTGCTCTTACTTCACCTCTGTACATTATTGCACAAAAACTTCAGAGTGAAATATATAATGAAACATTATATTGTTCTTCACAGAATGAAACAATAGAAACAAAGCAGCACACTTTTGCCAGCTATATTGCTGGCACAAAATACATTTTATCAGTACCAAGAAAAAAGAAATCCTCTTGCCCTCAGGCTGGGGAGAAGACTGTCACTGAGGAGTAAAGAAGCATTTTTTGCAAGGCTAGCAAAAGGTTGCAGGCTAACAGCAGATTACACAAAATCAGACATGATGTTACTTCTGAAAGTGCAGTCCCCCCTCCCCTCACAAAAAGTCTTCAGAGGAGCTGCAAGCCTAGCCATCAGGCCAGAGCTGTAACAAACTGTGTCCCAACAACAACAACAACAGAAATTCAGCATCAGAAGCACAGATTTTGAAATGTATGCAAAAATTAACAAACAATGATTAAATTCTCTTTTATCCAGAAGAACAGTGTCTTTTTTTCCTTGAAGATCTATTTCCCCTGCTTGCAACAAGAAAGCTCTGCTTGATGGGGAATTAAAAAACTAAGACAGGAGTAAGGCAACTGTAACACCGGATTTGCACTGGCTGGTATCCAGCAATAAGTTTGCAGCACTTGCAGAGAATGCAGCTGATATCTGCAAGGTAGGTGGCTCAGCAAGAACAAGAAAAAACCATATGAGATAACCTAGGCTGTGCATTTCAGCGCACCAGACTTCCACTTGGATTGCTGAGATCTGTGATGGCAGGGAAACCACTGCCAGAGCACTGACTACCTGGGTAAACTACAGTGCAACTGCTGTGTCCTGACTGGATCTGGGATACACAAGTGGTTTGATTGTGTATGGTAATTATTACCTATCAGTACCTTTATATATTTATGTGCTATAGTTTTTCCAGTAAATTATGTCAGTTTACCTAGCATCATGACAGAGACATGTCACGGAGAACCCTTTCCACAAAGCTACAAGTGGAAACACTATGCAATTTTCATAACGAAAACAACTGCTGGAATGAATAGAAAGTTGTCTAAAATAACTGAAGATTTGGCACTTATTACTATTCTGAGGTTAATTATTTTCCAGTTTAGTTAAGTTCTTCCAGGCTTCTTAAAGTGCACCCCTTCTGTCAGACCTTAGAAAATCTTCACCTCAGCACGAAAACTCACAATTTATTGACTCCTGCAATGGATCTTGAAAGTACATGTACACTTAGAGTGACTGTCTTTTGGCATATCTAATTCCCTCTCTGCGTAAGTATAACCAGTGGTAATAATGACTATACAGGCTTTTCAAAAACAGATTAGTGCTTATTTGTCATTAAACCAAAATAATGTACCTATAACAGTATGAAAGCATTCAGAAAAAGATATTTTTCAAGTTACTTAAGCATCCTGCTTATCTGAAATCTTACCACCCCTGATAGCAGCTCAGAAGCTAATGGCCTTGAACAGTGAACCCTTCCCCCACCCGAAAGTCTATTACAAAACATTGTCTTTTGACTATAAGCTATGAAAAGTGACTTAAATTGAGCAACTCTTTCTTGTTGTTTTCATATCCATCCTCTAAATTAAAGCATTGATGTAAATATCCCAATGACCAGATCCACCAACTGTATTAAAAAAATATTTATAGTCACTCTCTATCAATTGCAGGTGTCTGGCTTTTGGTTCTGTTTCTTAAAGGTAATATTGCAAGCCAATTGTTTAATATTAAAACAGATCAGGGAAAATGTAGAAAATCATGTAAGATGCTTGCATAGTAATCTAAGTTAAAGAAAAAAGATACTTAGATACATGGCATTTTAATACAACATAGCAATACTGACACTTCCAAAAGAAATTACTTATTTTAAAAATACTTAAAGACCTCATGTAACTCCTTTTAATGGTCTACAGAAGACTAACTCACCTGATTTCTTTACCAGCCAAAGCTGAATTTAGGTTTGATGTTTTTGTTACCCAATGCCTGTACATTTCTGATTCTTATTTAATATTTTATGAATTCCTTTTTTCCTACTATAGGGAGTATTCTAACAGTCACATGATTGCAGGTAGTCTGAACATTCACCATTCACACTGAGCTATGGATGGGTCACAAGTAGAAGTTCAGGACTGTAAGGACCACAGCGTACTTGAAATAAGTGAAATGCATACACATTTGGGTCTCAACGCAGCAGCAAAGCAAAACATTTTGTGCCATATCTAGGAAAACGTGTGATGTATAAGCTGTCCAGTTAGAGTCTATGAAGGAGTGACACGAAATTCCTTCATATTAGAAAGAGTAAAAATTATCCAGATTATCATCCCTACGCTTCTTAAAAATGTGAGGTGAAGACTGATTGAGAGTAACACCAAGTCATGCTTCTAAGTTCCATTCAAGGTATGACATATCCAGCAAAATACTAACTCCATACTGCCACACTAACTTGGCGCCTGATCCAAAGGAAAAACAGATCCAGCTACTTTGTCACCAGCTGCTCTGGTCGACATTACAAGGTTTTCCTTGGAGACCTTCTAGTGGCATACCAACCAAGCAACCCTATCCTTTCTGTCTTGAGGCCTGACCAAGAAGAAACACAAATTCTTATAGAACTCATATTTCAAGCAAGAAAATGACACACAAAAATGAAGTATCAGTAGTCTAGTATCAAGCTAAAATTAATTGTATCATTTACTAATTCATATATATTTAATGGCATTCAAGAGTTAAAATATTTAAATCCCAGAGAACTGAATTAAGAAAAAAGGATTATTTTCCCATGCTTGCAAATATTGTAGTATATAACAGTACAGCACTACTATTTAGTTGTATAAACTTTATTTGTTTTGGAAGAATTTAATAACATCTTTCTCCTTGTAACTAAAACCCCTGCATACTCTAAAAGAGCTCTTTATTTTAAAAGAATCATTACGCTAAACTCATCAATTCTAAAACATTTTTAGTTTTTAGTAAAGAAAACAATTGTAAACAGAGAGCTTTTGTAAGGTAGATAGCTATTACAAAGTTCACTTAGAAAATCAATATAGCATTTTAGCTGGAATTTGCTCATTAAACACCCACAGCTCTAATGCAAATTATGATGGAATGAATAAAGCAAATACATATGCTTCTTTCTTTTTATTAAATGTAAAATCTACTGTTAATTGCATCTGGTGTGTCATATAAACTTTTCTCCTTAACTATTAAATGGAAGCTTTTACAAAAGTCATTAGAGATTCTCTTTCTTTGACTTGTATAAATTTCAATATTTGTTCAGTAAAGGTTCACAGCAGTTAAATTACATTAACAAATATTATTAGCTACTATGTAAGCCAACTAAGTAAAATACTTATATTGCAGGTAAAACAAATCAATGGGTGTTTACAATAATATTTGGATATGTCCATTTTTAAACAAGCTTATCAAATATCATGTAATTCTTAGTCAAATGAGAGAGACTCAAAGTAGATTTTTTTATCCCAAATACTCAAATTTGTTTAGTAAGCTAATTGTTTTCTAATATGGGCAAAAGTAAATATGAAGAAGATGAACCATACCAAGTATGAGTTTACTGAGTCAAAGCAGTGTACATATTTTCTTAGTTGAACCTGATTCTTTTGGCAAACTTATCTCCTATACTTTTTAAATCACCTTTAAAACATAGCAGTACTGAGAAGGTGTTCTGGAAATCATTCTAGTTTAAACAGTGGTTCATGATTTTCCAAACATGGAACTTTGGGGGAAGCAAGTAAAGCACAACTGCCAGGATAAAAGTCTGTTTGCTTACTTCCTAGAGGTCATCTGTGTAAATAAAATAAACTGAGTAAGAGAGGCAAAAGAGGAAAATGTTGGGACTTAAAACATTTACGGCAGCAGAAATCACTTCACATCACTCATTAAAAAAAGTAAATTGGAATACAGGCCAGATCTTATAAAGAAAATATGAGATCACTATCCACACTGCTACTGTATTTCAGAAGACACAGTAAATACTATAACACTACAATAATTGGTTTTCAAGATAGGTCAGTTTTACAGAAATAATAGTATTTTGGACTTTGCAAGGTGTTTGTCATCAAACATGACAAAATACTGCTTTTGGCATTGGACTATGTGAAAAAAAAAAAGTGAGCCAAGAAACAGTGCAACTTTGTTAATAGCTTTTGCAACAAGCACTAGTTATAGTGATCAGTTAATTCCAAGGAAAAGACATGGTGAGAAAGCTTTTTTGTTAATAACAATGTATTGCTGCAGAGGGTCAGGGTTTTGCAGTTTAAGATTTAGTATTCAAGATCACTGGTCACTGAACAATAAGTGACTTGGGATTTTCTTTGGCATTAATTCTGATACATTCAAAGTAATTTTACTAGTTACTCATGCCATTTAAGCAGCAAGAAATACAAATGAGATTATACACTTTTACAAAAAAGGCTCTGAGCATCTTAAATATTCATGAATTGATCGAAATAAAAATAGTGACTCAAAAAAATTTCAATGCATGATTTGACCACTGTTTCATGAAGGTATACAGCCCTAAAATAGGAGTGAATGTTGAAATCATAAAAAATGAAACAAAGAATATTTTCTGTTTTCTGTCCTTTGGATATGTATATTATTCTGATGGAAAAGTAGAAACAGGAAAGAACTTGCTTGGCCAAGTCATTCTTAGAATTCAAGATTCTTGTAATGAGCTGCTTGTTTCTCCTGCTCAGTTGCTTCCATGAAAAAACTGTCAGATGAAATTTATCCTGCAAGAGAAGTTTAACTGAAACTTCTTAGGGATTTTTGTTTTGCTTTCACTTTGTATTTCTGGGTAGCAGCTATGTGAATGTGAGGAATTAGAGACGTATACTGGGAAAAGAGGTGCAATGACTACCTGCCTTTTCATTTTCATCAGTCCTCTCATTCCTGTCCACCATTGCTGGATCTCTGATCAGAAGAGAACTTGGAAACTATCTTTGCCATTTCCAGATGGGCAACTATTATTAAATTTTATTTAACCATATGGATATATGCTTGGTCTCCTTACAGAAATACAAACATATTTGTATTTGTTATCCACTCAAATTAGAAATCAAAATCCTCAGAGACTTCCTTCTACTAAATTTAATGACTGCTCACAAGTCTTCAATAAGTCAGTCTTATCATAGCCAAATTAAAAGAAAAAAAAACCCTGCACTGCTACGAAAGCCTTTACAATGTGTCATTAATTGGTCTCTGCTTATACATGTTACAAAATGCAGATAATCCCTAGAAATGTTCAAATTCTAAAGCCCTTACACAGTTCTTATTCAGGTTAATAGCAAACTATCAGGAGCTCCAGGGCTGACTGTCAACTTAAAAACAGTGCTGACATGTTCTATTACGAAACAGACAACTTAAGTTGCCCGCTCTTTTTTGAAAGCTACCATTCATTTACTTTCAGTTATGACGTATAACTGAAAAATAAAATAGTGATAAGAAGATCATAGGAAAACTACTTAAGAGTTTTCACCAGTCTGTACCAGGAGTTATAGACTAAAAGTAATTTACACCTAAATGTGACTTTATAGATAAAGCAATCTGAACAAACACTGATAGAACACCCTGACTTCTTTATTGCTTTGTGTTTGTTGTATGTATTTAGTGCATAGCATTCATCTGCTCCTACATTTCCAATGCTATAAACAGAGTGTTCTTAATAAAAGGCTAAAGTTGCTTAGTGGCAGCTCTGCATAGGGTTTTCTTTGTGTACTCAGATCGCAATTCAATTAAAAAAAAAATAAAGTGGGAAAGAATAGGAGAGAGTATTATACACAGACCCCAAGGCAGTTCTTGTGAAAGCCAATCCCTGTACAATACTTAAGCCTCTGCTTCTAATACACTAAACACAGCTGACTCCAAAGTTCAAACCATAATGCTGTTAAAAACTTTTTTTTTCAGTGAATAATTACTGATGCCTGAATATTTACTTTTAGGGGGAAAATATAAACATTGCATTAAAGTTTGCAAGTTATAATTTGTCATGTTAAAGGAAAGTTTTGTAATGCACCAAGAAGTAGATTATTTGCAGACCTTTTTATTCCTGAATAAAACCCAATTTTTTATGCTCATCTAGCACTTGTTGTGTGGAAGAAAGAAGGGCCAGACTAGTCATAAAAAATGCAGAAGAAACTGGCTTGCTTTTTACATACAAGCTCCACCAATAAATAGCTTAGTAATTGACATTTTAATCTATGCCAACTCATCGTATATTGTACTTCAAAGAGCTGTATGCAACTTTTTGACAATCAACAATTCTGACAATCTGAAGGTAAAATCACATTGTTTCAAATTAAGCTGTTAAAAATTAAGCCAAGGATTTCCCAGTCATGATGCCCCCACCTTGGTGTTTTTTCTGTTTTTCAGATGGATTGCCTACCTCCCCATACAGAGGATTCAAATCCTACAGCTATTTTCAAAATTGTGTTATTTATCAGGAAATATTTTGAAAAGATATCCAGGATATAGTATTTCATAATGAAGCATTTAATAGGACAAACCCCCTAAGAACTATATAGACTAAATATATAAATAAATTATGCACAGAAAACTGGTTTAGGGAAGTATATGCATTACCTTCTTAAACTGTAAAATATCATTCATATTTAGGTTTATAAACACCAGAGTTGGGAACTACTGAGTTCTTTTGGCTAAAGCCCAATATTGGCCTTATTTCAGTTTAATTGGAAGAGGATCTTGAATTCATCTTCTCCATGAGATATCAGGAACCTGGATTTCTGTTTGTACCAAAGGTTAATAAGAAATGTGTCTGCAAAAGTCAAACAGCATTAAATACCAAAAACTGATTATTATTCTGCAGGAGTTGTTCTGTCATTCATAATCTCTCCATGCTCCAACCTTCCACAGCTAATCTTTAATGGATGACATGCAGGAAAGAAAAATAACATCTAAAAAGGGACTCTAAAGTGAGCTTTGAGGAAATGGAAAATACTTTTCTTCTGTGTTGAAAGTTATTGCCACCCAAAGTTTATTACTCGCAAGATTACTTATTTCCTCTCACTTTATGGATATTAAATCAAATTAACTCTAAGCTAATAGCCACTTGGATATTTGTTTTTACTTTTGCTATTAAATCTATTGCATATGCATATTCAATAATTATTTTTCAAGTTAATTTAGAAAATTGCCAATAATGTTCATGAATATTTCCACACCATATTCAAGAATTCCAAAATACCACAAATGTATATTCACAACATTTTCATAAAAACAGACCTGAAATAGGGACTTCATTCTAGGTATACTGCCACAGTTTCCAAGAGACTGAAAGCTGTATAATATATACCACCATATTAAAAGTACTGCTTTCCTTTTTCCACACTGTATTTCCTATCATTACCTTAGTCTTTCAGAGAGCATCTACAGAATGCTAATACAGTTTTTAGGCATCAAAAATGGTGTGAAACCCAGAACAGGGCTGGACTCAATCCTACTGAGCTGATGTTAATTTTAAAAAGTATTAAATTTTGGTAACATTATTATTAGATACTGGCACAAAAAACCCCCCAACTCACAGAATAGCCATTGCTACAGAAAGATTTAAGGATAAATATTTTTATTATATTTTCATTCAGAATTATTCTTAGTCTCAATATACACTGCGATAGCAACAAAAATATTCCAAGAGCTAAGGTTCCGATGCCAGCTATGGTATATCTTGCAGTAATGGAACTGTGAGAAGAATAGGACTTTGATTTTTTTTCCAGTCTAGAGAAGTTACCACTATGCTCTGCAACTCTTGGTTACACTCAACCAGCTCCTTCCTCGAAAAGTTCCTATATATCCTGTTTAATTCTTCCACTAGGAAAAAACAAAGTCACTTATTACATCCATCCAAAGTGAGATCTGTTCTCTCAGCTAGTTCCTTTGAAGACTTACTCCTTTGCAATGCCTCCATCTTTATTTTCCAGTCTGTCCTCAGAAGATGTATGCTCCTTCCCTTTTTCCACTCCCACAGGTGGCACCCACTCCCTTTTCTGTTCAACATATGAAAGTTCTGTACATCCAAATTTCAAGATTTGTCTCTTCTTCATACCCACTTCACACGTGGTGTTCCCTTTGTTCCTTACACTATCCTGGTGTCTGCTCTTTTATGATGTGCTCTTCCCTTGGTTTTCCTGAGGTTGCCTCCATCTCTGTTCTTCTTCATGACAGGGAGTGAAACTAACAGTACCTTCTGACATTGGGTTAGAATGAGACAAAATCCAACAGAAGAATACTGAATAAACTGCAGGAATCTATGGCAACTGTGACCACCAGAAACAATAGTCTTTAATGCTTAAAAGCCTGAAGCCAAAACTTCAAATTCCCTAAATTTCTTTAGCCATAACTAGCTGACATAGAGATAGGGACCCAAGGAAGTTTTAAAATCTGTTTTCAAGACTAGCAAAATTAAAAAATAAACATGTTCTGAAAATAAGTTATTTACTGCACACAGTATTATACTTTTCTTCCATCATGTATATCTTCTGCCTCAATTCTACTTTTTCTTCTTTTCTCATGAAGCATTTCACAAATTTACACTTTTTCCCCTCACTTTTTCCTTTGAACAATGTAAAAACCATAAACTGACAATCTGGATTATTTGTTTCTGTAGACAGTTATAACTTCATTTCAAAATGCCCTTTGTCTTCACTTTCCCATTCTTTCCATGGGACTTGTTTAGGTAAAAGCTATCAATTAGAGGGTTACCTTTTAAAACAGAATTCTAATATTCCTCAAAGTAGATAACACTTTTATGGTGTACCTTTCTTATGTTCTTTACAATATAATTTTGTGGAGTCGCTTACTTATCATAAAGTCAGTACTAAGTAATAACAAAAATGCAAACACCCATATTTACAAGCTTCAGTCTACCATGTGTTATACAGTGCAGTAATTAAACATTAACTAGTAACATAAAATCACAGCAGCATGTGTTCTCCCTTCCTCAAAGAACTTATCGCGGGGGGATAAGGTTTTCCTTAAACACACTGTCTGTTCTTTATTAGGTTCTGCTTGTCCATTAGAACTCTCTCCAAGGCTTTTATGAGAGAGGCACACATAGGCTTCCACAAATCCAGTTTGGTTCACATAATTCCAGATTTCAAACCATTTATCCAAACTTGGTAACATTCTTAGAACTGTAAGACAGGAAGCAAAAAAACTGTGAAATATTAACGATGCTTCCTTTTGGCAAACAGTTTAAGTAGTAAGGAGCCTCTTGCCCTCTCTCTTCAGCATTTAAAGGATTTTATACTTCCTGTACTCATAAAAGGAGAAAAAAAGGTTATTTTTTAAAGGTCATTGTTATTACACTCTGTAGCTCTCTTTAAAATTTGGTTTATTCTTCCTTTTAAAACAGAGTAAGCATGTTAAATTATTTTATCCATACTCATGCCATTCTGTTTTGAAGGGAAAAATACACTTAAGACATCATTAGAAAGTTTAAGCAGTAGTGTAGAAAAACAGCAATTTCCTAACAAGTATTTCAACTGTTAAAATGAAGCTACCCGTGACACACCTTTCTTTCCAGGTTTTAACGAGCAATGAACACCTATCTCAATGAGAATCAAGTACAGAGGTAAAACACTGGGCAAATATCCAGGAACAAACACAAAACTTCATATTCAACCCAAACAATCTGTATTAGCTTTTGGCTGGTGGATATAACAATGACACATAGTGCAGATTTTTTTTTTCTGAAAATAAAGCAAGCAGCTATGT
The DNA here is from genome assembly GCA_008033365.1 of Pseudorectes ferrugineus. Taxonomy (NCBI): domain Eukaryota; kingdom Metazoa; phylum Chordata; class Aves; order Passeriformes; genus Pseudorectes; species Pseudorectes ferrugineus. The sequence goes on from QWTY01007154.1 coordinate 27,136, forward strand.
GAAATTAAATAAAAATAACGTTATACCCATATTTCATTTTTTCCCAATATGTTGATTAGATTTGCCTTTCCCTTCCCCCACTACAGAAAATATAGGAACTCTCTTTTCCATCTATAATATTCACAGTATACTGTATTCTCAGGAGTTTGATATTAAGTGGAATGTCAGCCATCTGTTTCTCAGCTAGAGAGTTTATTATCTGCTCCATTTTCCTGAAGACAGGTACTCCTCCCTTTAGTACAAATATTTTGGGGACAGCTATTAGTACTATTAATACTCTATGAAGTGTGTGTGATCTATGAGGAAACAATTTTACCAAGCTTACACTTCCTTTCTGAACAAATGCTACAATGAATTTATAAAAGCACTCCCATTAAATTTTTTAAACGTCTTCATGAAAACCTTAGAGTATTTTTCATTTACTGGCTACACTGTATACACAGTCGTTTTTCAATAATAAGAATTTCCAGTTTCATTACATTAGCAGTTTCCACAAGCATAGAATACAAACTGTCTCCATGCTTGTATGTCTATCCAAAGAACAATTAACAACAAATATAAGCACACATTCACTTTCAGCTATAAACTTAAAAACCTTTCCTTCTGAGAATTCATATACACTTCGTTCACTGGATATATGCCATCATCTGACAAAAATTCATTTTAACTAGCAAAAGAGCAGATTTTTCAAGAACGGTGCAGGTCTCTAGTTGAGGTGAATGTGAGACTATCTCCAAACACGGGGAGGGGGTAGTATTGCTCTGAACCAGCTAAAACAATAAGTGGTATTTGAACTGCTGGTTGAAAGGTAGAGGCACTGGTAATCATTATTTCCCCTTGTTTGTTCAGGACCTTCCAACAAAACAAACAACCTTTTTGTGATTGGATTGACATGGTGTTAACAATGCATTTAATGCCCAAATCAGTATGAATACAGGTAAAGCTCCTACTAATACCAGTACCAGGATGTTAAAGCCATCTATTTTCTAAGCAACTCTAAACAGCCACACATAAAAAAAAAAAGTCAAATCTTCCCTCCTTTAGCAAATAAAGCTAACATTCACTAGGCCACGTCATACAGCAACCATGGGTACTGTATGAGCCATACAGCCATCTGTTAAACGCTTGCCTACTGTACCTGCAATCTTTTCTGCAATCTTAGCTTCTGTAGCTCTGTCTTGCAATTCTAAGTCCAGTTTCATTGTCTTCAGCTCCTTGTCCTTTTCAGCCAGCTTATCTTGAAGCTGAATTGAACAAATGGACAGTAAGATTCTTATCTGGCTGAAACTGTCAACCAGTTCTTTCAACCACAGTAAAACTGTAAATAACAATTTCTTACCCCCAAAATACAAACACTAAGCATTACAACAGAAGTTCAATTTATTATATTTATTTGTTTAAAGAACAAATGTTAAGAATATCTTTTCTAACATCTGGCCTATCTTGCTCTGTGAGACAAGTAGCAATGCGCATGCCACTGTTTTTGTTTGGGATTCTCTTCCTCAGGTATCACCAGCTGTAGTCCTTCTTTCTAAGGAAGTTCAGAATTGTATGGAATATAATGTAGGTGGTGTCTACATGAATAGCCTGTTTCCTACCAAGACACTGACACCACAGTCTGAAAAGACTGGTGTAAATGCATAATTTTTCATGTTCTTCATCAGATAGAAGATTGGTATTCTTTCACATATTGAGGCCTTTCTTTTAAATGGGTATTCACTAAATCTGTTCCTGGGCAGATATCTGAGCTTAAATATTCAATGACACTTCATGGAAAAATGAGAGACTCTTAGGTTGTTTAGGTACATGCAACCACAGCTAACACTAGAAGAAATGCAGTGTTCAAGGAGGATGGAATTTTCACCCCTTCAATAAAAAAGCATTACCAGGGCACATTGATTATCTAGGCCACATGTACAGAAGCATCAGGAGAATGAGCTCCAGATTTTGTTCATGAAATCCTGGTCTAGTCTTTGGTCTTCACTGGTTTTTATCCAGAGTGCAAGAATCTATGCCATTGATTAAAAATGTCAGAGGGTAGGTTGGAGGGGTTTTTTTTAATTCCAGAGAAATAGTTTTTAAGCAGATACTAAGAATCCAAAATGACAGGAAGCTAGTGATTGGTGCACTAAAATAAATAACAAAACTAAATCAGGCACAGTTTAAAATGTATGTTTTGCAAGGCAATTATAAAAAAGCAAATACTGTGATCTGAATATCTCAATTGTACCTTTTTATTTTTGGCCCTTAGAGTGTCCAATTCTTTTAAAAGAAATGCAGTTTCTGTTTTCCCACCTACATCTTCAGCGTCATTCCGTAAGGGTATAAATTCAGTGAGCGTCCTGTTACCCTTTCTTTCTACAGTGCTGTATTGAGGAAGGGGAAAAAAAAAAAAAGAAATGAAAAATAATTAAAAAACCAGTTGTTATTCCACCCCTCTGGAACAAAATGCACAGAAATAAATTAACAAAACTTGTTAACAAACTTGTTAACCACTGCAAATGTATTAAATAGTCTGAAAAATAGATGCCCTTCTACCACTTCTTAAAGCTGTAATTCTGAAAAGAATCTGTAAATCTGGAATAGTAAATAAATATCCTACAGTACTAAGGCAAAAAACCAGATGAATATAAATTGGCTATGAAGCCTATAAACAGCAAATGCTTAAGGAAAGCAAATATTAAAAACCATTGCTTAACACAGAGCAACAAAGTAAGAAAACATTTGGGGATCAAAGTGATGCCCAGGTTAAAGCAAACCAAATTTTTTTTGTAGGATGATTCCACAGGAAGTGATATGAGAATATCCATAAAAAACCCTTGGAGTTCATCTTGAAGAAATCTGTAAAATGATGGTATGATTCTAAATATTATAATTGACAACAGGAATTCCACACTGCATGCCACTTGGAGTTTTAAAATAACTTATTAGCCATTGACAAGGAAAAATAAGACAAGATTCAATGGCCAGAAAAATTCTGTCTCAAAGTAAGACTTGCATAAAACTCCTTGGGTATCCACTGATACTCACAGATCACTCAGATCTCACTTGTAACATGGCAGCAAAATCAGTAAATGAGTGGATTAAAAGGAAAACTACCAAATATTTTTAACATTTGCTTTCCTTAAGCATTTTCTGGTTATAGGCTTCATAGCCAGTAAATCATAAGGAGTAATCACAGAAAAGCTATAGGTTCTGAACTCCTGTCTTCACTGTAGACATTACTTTATGTGTAATTCACATTCTAGAAAGAAAAGGAAAGCTATTGCTCCAAAGAGTCATTCTCTTAGGCAGACAATTGTCTGTACTCAGCCACCCCTTTTTCACCTGTTTCCATCGGATTTATTTTCTCTATGGTTCTTTAAGAAGGAAGTTAACATCTGTATTCTGCAGGCAAACTGTGCAACCTAAAGCCCATTAAACATAGAGAGAATGGAGATTAAAATCAAGGAAGCACTACTAAGTGTATTACACTACATATGGGAGAAAGAGTGCTTAAACTGCTCGTCTTCCCTTCCAAGATCCTTCAAATCCTATTTAACCTTTGCTGCGTCTAGCACATTTCATTTAGTATTGTTTCAGGCTGCAAGTGATAGATGCATCTAGATACTCTTGCCCAGATATGATATGACAAAACTCAAACATTTCTTGTGCATTTTCCATGTTCAAGAGATGCTCCCATGAAGAAGTTTGAATATAACTCATAATCACCTTAAACTGAAAGAGGGTAAGTTTAGATTAGATATGAGCAAGAAATTCTTTACTCAGAGAGTAGTCAGACACTGGAACAAGTTGTCGGGAGTTGTGGATGCTCCACTCCTGGAAGTGTTCAAGTGTTGGATGGGCCGGGTCTAGGGGAAGGTGTCCCTGCTCATGGGAGAGGGGTTGGAACTAGATGATCTTTAAGGTCCCTTCCAACCCAAGCCACTCTATGATTCTATGATCATCTTTCAACCCCTCAAATGTTTTCTTCCTTTCTCCTTAAAACTAAAAATGACAAATCATATTGACAGTACAGCAAGACCATCACCTACAATGCAAATCAACACTGACTCAACATTTCCTGGGTTTTTCTATATCAAGAAATTTTATCATATATTCTAATTACAATCAATTTGGGCAAAGACAGGTTTTGGCATATAGCTTTAGCATCCTACTTGTAGATGAGATGGTTCAACATGCTGACTGCTGTGGGAGGTTAATCTCAGTGTTCAAGACCAGTCTGATTGTCAGTGGGAGTGGCACTGGTGAAAGGTAAGAGGAACAATTTTTGGCTGGGCTCTATGTATACACTCTGGATTATACCTGGCTTTGAGTACAGGATGCATTGCCCTTACGGCATATCTCAGTCACTAATGCAAAAAGGCAACAAGGAAAATGACGAAGTGTTAAGGATTGGGTTTGGCCCAAAAAGTCACTGTTAGATCATAATAAAGATAACAAAACCAGGTGTAGAATCTGCTAGACAGGTGAGGAATTAGAGTATTTTTCAAAAGTATGTAATAGGGCTTTGCAGCCTTGATCCCATTTTCAAAAACAACTCTGACACTCTCAGTTAAAACTTCATCTTCAGAATGCCTAAGTCACTCAAAACTGGTAGCATGTTCCCTAACTAGTTGGCTAGTCAAAGGCATAACCAGGCAGCTATTTATACCTTTGTATATTGTGTCATGTATAGAATGAGTGTATATATTTCTTATGACTGCTATAGAGGGCCATTGCACAGTACAAACATTAATGACAAGAAATGAGCAAAATTAACGATGCAATAAAATCTTCAGAGTCTGTATTAAACTTTTCGACCATATTAGCCTGCCTTCAGATTCCTGTCACAGACTGCTACAAGGTATTACAGCTCCTCATCTTCACTCTTCCAGCTTCATCTGGACTTCACCCTGCTTTATTCCTGCTTCCTATTCACTCATCACATTTCAGGTGCTTGTTGTGCAAAGCCACAGACACTACTAGACTTTCAAGATCTGTTATTAACCCTGTTCAGCATGCACTTTCAAAATTCTCTGTAGAGTTCACAATCATTGAAATACTCACAATGTGTGATATAAACGATTGCAATGATCGTATTTTCTATGAGTGCTAGAGAATACAGAGGTGAAATGCTGCTTTCCACAAGAGAAGAAGGGCAGATATGGTGAGTCTAAATAAAAAGCTGACTTACTGATTCTCATGTGGGAAGCAAACTTCCCTGTATTTATTCAAAAATCCATATGTATATTGTCAATAATTTGAATCTAGAAAACCTCTATATAGGGATATTTCTCAGGTTTACCTTGATTCTTCAGAACCAGAATTACAGCCACTTAGGGCTCCTCTTTGACCGGTTACTTGCAAATCTGAAAGTTTCGGTGCTTCAGGTTCTGCTTGGATAAAAAATTCCGTGGGTTTTTGAGAATTCTTATAAAACTGAACTTCAACACCAAAGTCTTCTTTTTTGTGATCCAAGATGTGTATTTCTATTTGGGAAGAGAAGCAAACACATTTTCTCACTTGGTGAATGAAGCACAAAATTGAGATTTCTCATTTGAAAATGGCTTGTTATAAGCATAAAATATTGTAGTAGAAAGGAACAAGCAATTTAGTTTCAGATTCACAACTTCTTCATCCCTTCACTCAGGAATGACATCTGTGTTACCTACAGCACGGATGTAGGAATTACAACCCATTTACTGGATTTTTCTCAGGGAAATATGAAAAATTCATCACTGTTTCCTAATCCCTCTTCCCCCTTAAATGACTGATTAAAATAATGCTGACTGTAGAAAATTATTTACCTCTTACAAAATTCAGCTGTGCTATAGTGAGATAGGATGAACTTCTGCTATAGAGAGGGAAATTTTTAGGTTATAACTAGACTCTTACTTATAATGAGGTCTCTTTCAAATCCATTTTGGCTACAAAAGGAGTATCATCAAGCTGTAATTAGCAACAACAAATTTAAAGCACCATTATTCGTTCCTGGAGAGTGGGAGGTACAGGCTCATACAACTAAAGAACTTGAAGAATGCAAAGTAGAAATTGTGCCAAAGGGAAAAATTATCTGATTAAAATGTTGAGTGTGATAGTTAGTTCTCTTAAGCTTGGCTACTAGATATTTTTAGGACATATTTCTCATATCAAGGCATTTAAATGAAAGAAAGATCCACATACCACGAATGCTCTTTCATAAAGTAAGAACAAGTAAGTTTTAATTATAGAATTATATTAAAAAATGAGAAGGAAGCAGCCTAAAAACACTGGAAATGGAAAAAAGGTGCATATATTCTTCATTCTTTCATTTAGATTAGTAGAGAACAAACACTGGAGCCTTTGCTTATTTAATCAAGTTAGTGTTTCCAAACATTTTGGATAAAATATAGGGCATATATTCTTTGATCCATCTTATAACATCCTCCTCAAAAATAATAAGAAACTGTCTATATAGTTGAAATCAAGTAGAAATAGACCAAAAATACAAATCAATCAGTATCAAGGTGTCATCCTACATGTAAATATATAGGCACAGTTTCCAAAAAAATACTGAAAACTGTCTCTAAAGTCTCTTGCAATAGATTCCTCTTGCCTTAAATGAGGAAAGACACAGCCTATGCCACAGGAAACAGCCCAAGGGCCCCAAGAGATGACTTGGGAATTGGCTGGAGTCAGTTTAACAACTTCCGATATGAAGCTGTGTGTTACCACCTCCAGGAAAAAGTTATTGGTACCCACTGCTCATCCGTATTCTCTGCATCCACTTCAGCACCAACTTATTTGAATCCACTCTAACCATTCCTGTAAACTATAACCACTGATCTTTGTACTAGAGAAACAACAGTCAACAGAGTATCAGAATCTTTGTTTCTGAGCATGTGGGGACCATTACCATAAAATATTTGTCAATAAGTATTGACAAATACTTGATTGAAATATGTTCTTCATATCATTTCACAGCTAGTGCAGAAATTGAACACAAGGCCACAGCCACCTGGATTCTTCGAACAAATGTACGCTGTTTCCACTGGCTTGAAATCCTGCAGATTTTTGAGCAGAGATTTCCTCTGAAGTGCTGCTACATCTAAAAACTGGATTTGATCTCTTACTCCTCCTTACAGTAAGGAGTAAGGATCTCTAATGAAACATATGTTAAAAAAAATAACCAAGTATACTCTAAGAACCTGACTCAGTTTGGGAGTGACAACACATAAGGGCAAAATTCGGAATCCTCTCCAGTTAGTACTATCTGTAAACTAACCTAGTCTGAATTTCCATACTTGCAAAGCATTTTATAGGGAGTTATGTTTCCCATTTGATTTATATTATAAAGAACATCCTATGAAATATCCTGTTCACTTCTATATCAGATGCAGTGTCTGCATAAATGTACTTGCAAATTATGCTGTCACACGCTGCAGGGGAATTGCAATGCTTCACTTGCCATAACAACTTTTCCTCCTCTTCCTCTCTAGGGCATCCACTTATTCTATAAGCTATATATATGTGAAGTGCCCCAAGCGAAAGTGTGTCACATTCTGTGGAAGAATTCAAGCACAATGTGTATCTGTTGAAATAACCAGTGGCAGTATTGCCAGGAACCTTTGTTCCTTGTTTAGCACAACAGTACTCTACTTTGGCCCTATGAAAGTTGGAGAAGAAAAATCTCACTCCAGAGTGCTAAAAAGTTTAGATGACATTTTAGGCTGCTTCTATTCCCTTAGCATGAGAGTATTTTTTTCTTCTTTTCATAGATCCTGTTTTGTTAATTTGCTCCTTTCATACCAGGACTTTAAGAAGAGACCACAGAAGAGTCACTGCAGCTGGAGGAGACCACTGGAGATCACCTTGCTGGCACCTCAATCATTTGTATCAGGAAGCTGTCATCAGTGTACTCCAGCAATTTCCTAGATCACTTGTGCCCTGCTGTTGTCCTTCCAGCCGATCATTAACATCATGGTAGTCCCCCATGAGAACCAGGACCTCTGAACATGAGAGTTCTTCCAGTTCTCTGAAGAAGGCCTCATCTACTTCACTCAATCCTCCTCCATGCCCCTCCCTCTTAGGAGAAAGATCAAGGCAAACACCACCTGGGTTCCCATGCCCTTGATCATCACGCCCAGAGCCATACAGTCACATCCAATACTTCCCAGGTCACCCCAAGAGTATCACTAATGCCTAAGGAGAGCATCAGGGAGTAAGAGGGTCAGATGAGCATCGGCAGGCTTTCGATGACATTCTGAATATGAGCTGCCAACAAGAAGCAAAGGCCTCTAGATAATAGTTCAGCAGGCAGATTTTCATTTTTAAAACCAGAAGTGAACATGACTGCATGATGAGGTAAATATCTGCATTAGCAGCTGCACTTCTGCTAAATCCTTAGGCCACGTCAAGATACGTGTTTTGAACTGTAAATTACTGCAGCTAAAGAAAAAAGACATGTTGTCTGCTTCTCTAGACAACATACATTTGCAGCACACCTTTTCATTCAGATTCAATTCCCTTAAGCACATGGGTAGGACTAAGTAGCATCACAGGAAGGCTGTAAGTGGCATTCTTGGAAACATTAGGTGAAACATAGAGGATCTGTTTCTTCTCCACTGGCTTTGTAAGAGAGAAGATGATGGCAGCCTCTTCCACTCAAAATTGAAAGCACTCTGCCCAAGGGCATTAAGGTGAGAGGTTTTCATTCATTTAATAAAACTGTAATGTTTTTTTTTTTTGATCAACATGGGAAATTTGTCAGTAGAATGCTTTGGGGAAGACATTTTGAACATTGTCAGATCAATGGACATAGGAATTAAATTTTATTTTTAAAACCACTTTATTCTTCATACAGCCCATGACCCCCACTTCAAATAATTTAGGCCTTGGTACATGGTAGCTTGTCTTGTTGCTAAACTAAGTGGCAATTTTAATCAATGCACTTCAGAGCTTTTCCTCATGGCTCCTGCAAATTGTATTGTGCACTAATTACCAATGCTGCAGACGCACACTGGGGAGTAAGTAGCATTTGCAATAATCAGGCTGCACAGGGAACATCAGAGAAAGGGTAAAACAGCCTTGCAGGCTTTGGAAAAAATTATGTAGATTTCATTAAGTGGTATCACCACCACTGACTCTGGTTCTTGAGTATACTAAACAACATTTTTCCCATATAAAATAGAACAAGTTCAGTAGCCCAGATTAATATTTCACTATAGGGAGAAGCTGAACAGCTGATCTTCTGTATGTATTTATCTTGAATGAATAGCTTGTTCACATTGCGGGAAAGAAAAGCAAATGTTAAGAAGAAGGAATATAAAGACACTAGAATTAAATCTGGGAATTGATTGTGAGGGTCGTAAAGGGAAGATAATGCTGTCATGGCTTGAAACAGTAAAGGCAGAACAGAATTCAATGCTATTAAGCTGGGAGTGGTTAAAAAGTCAAGGAAAAACTGAACGCATCAAACTGTGCAGGCACCCACTATTCCTCATATCTTCTTCTAAGAAAGGGGGGATAGGTACTGAGATCGGGGAAAGCACAGCATTAGAGAATCCTGTACCAACAGTGATAAATGCACAGAAGGTGCAGATTCAACTGGAAGACTAAAGAGGCAATAGCTTCCCTTATTAAACCACTCAGCATATTCAGCAGTCCCATCATCCAGCAGAAGCTGGGTGGACACCCCCTCCCCCCTGTCTATAGTCCTTCAGCACCCTACTAAAATGCACTGATCAGCTCAGAGGTTTGCAGGGAATCTCCACCGAATAAGTAAGGGAAAACAAACAAAACCCAATGGAACATGCACATAGCACCTCAAAATACAGGACTGGCTATAGATCTGGTTGCAGATGAGTATGGGGACACTAGAAGCCCCAGGTGTGCCAAATCAGCTTCAAGTGTAATAGTACTTACAGCTTGCTACCTATAGCTTACTAGTATTTGCTTTACGCTGGTCTGTGGCGTAGACATAGTATGTTCTCATCTGTCTGCAAAAGCTGCATGAGTGAACCCCTAGAGGGATGGCAGTAAGAGGCATAATAGGAAAAAAGAGCAAAAGCAGAAAGGATGAGAATGAGCCATACACACCCTGGGAGCAGCAGCAAAGCTGACTGCAAACTCAGTAGCTATGACACTGTGACACTGTCAGATTAAAAACATTTGAAAAAATGTAGAACAAAACATTGTGCTGCATTTGAGGAAGTGCAACATCAATTACTAAAAGCCTCCAGAATTCCGCCTGTTAATCATAGAATCACAGAATGTTTCGGGTTGAAAGAGACCCTAAAGATCATCCAGTTCCAACTTCCCTGCCATGGGCAAGGAGGCCACCCATGAGATCATGTTGTCCAGGGCCCCATCCAGCCTGGCCTTGAACACTTCCTAGGACAGGGCATTCATAAATTGTCTAGACAACCTGTTTCAGTGCCTCACCACTCTGTGGGTAAAGAATTTCTTCCTAATATCTAACCTAAATCTCTCCTCTTTTAGTTTGACACTGTTCCCCCTCGTCCTATCTCTATCTGCCTGGGTAAAAGGTTGTTCTCCCTTTTTTTTAATAAGCCCCCTTCAAGTACTGGAAGGCTACAGTGAGGTCTTCCCAAAGCCCCCTCTTCTCAAGGCTGGAAAACCCCAGCTCTCTCAGCATGTCCTCACAGGAGTTGTCCTCCAGCCCTCCGATCATCTTCCTGGACTAGTCTGGATTTGCTGCAACAGGCCCACATCCTTCTTGTGGCTGGAGCCCCCAGACTGGATGCAGTACTTCATATGGGGTCTCACAAGGGCAGAGTGGAAATGTACAATAACTTTCCTC
>QWTY01007154.1:38011-58907 GCA_008033365.1 Pseudorectes ferrugineus
CAACCATGTATTTTTTCTTCTCAGTCTAAACAACAACACAGATTCAATGTCTGTGGGGGTTTTTTGTGTTTGTATAATACCAAAAATTTTGACTTTCAAACAAGAGGGAATATTCACTATCCAACAAAACTATTGATGCGAAGAGCCACCCTGGCCCTATACCAAACTAAACTGTTTCCCCTGGAATAATAGGACACACTTTCTATGGCTTAAAAAGAACTTGATCTTGCCCCACTACAAATCACACATCTACCACACTTGCTGCAATAACTATGCGTGTAAAAGCATTACTTTAGAACTTCACCTTCATTCTCACTAGACTAATTGCTGTTCTTTATTACTGACTTTGAAATTATCTAGATTTTTTTCCTACATTAATAATACTACAAACTTAACCTGATGGCCATTAACTTTTCAAGATACACAAATGAAATTAGTACTATGGCTGAATATTCCTTTTTGAGCTGAAAATGATGAGTCAACCATTTTGTCTAAAGACAAACATTCATTCACTCAGCTATTTAACTACTGGAACTTCTACCAAACAGAATGACTGTGAAAGACTCAGACTGCTCAACAGTTTACCCTTTACTGAATGATTAAAAAGCATAAATCCTGAAAATGAGTGGGAACCAAAATTAAAGGCTTTTACAGGCATAAATATGCAAAGAAAGAAAATGAGTCTGGTGGAAGAAATCTGATCCTATTCTCTGGCATTAGGAACAAGAGCTGGTTTAGGTCTTATGCATTATCAGAATGCCTGTATTTTTCTTTTTCATTCATATTTGAGCTAACACAGATGCAATATACATGATTTACATGCATATGTCAAAGGGTGTTCATTACTTTTGACACACTTCCTCACTGTTTTATCTTTCCCATGATCTGCAAATAGTTTTTCAGAGTTAATCCTAAGAAAAGGTGCTGTACCTAATTTTCAAGAAGAAATTCCCGTTTCTGGAAAACAATTACAAAAGGTCAGTATGAAAACACAAGGTCGGTAATATACACTTTCTCCAAAACAAACAACATGAAAAAGTGAAGCTTTATTGTCTTTGGACTTACAGATTTACTTATGTTAGCAATTATTTAGGTCCCTTCAGTGCAGTGTAGTGTACTGAGAACAAGTAACCTGCAAGTAAGAGCAAATGGTTGTCCCTTCATGATGCACTTTTTCTAATGTTTAAAGAAAACTGAGCAAATTTCAAGATGATTATTCAGTAGGATTCTAAGATCTCGCTAAATCACTTCTGTAGCATGGAAGAATGGCAGTCACAGGAACCTGGTTACAAGCAAAAACTGAGCTCAGAGTAGTTTTGTAATACAAAGCTAATTCCTTTTATTTCTCTGTGCTCTGCCCAGCCAAAGTACCATGTATTACCTGCCAAACCCTTGGCAGTAACAAGGAGGAAATCACCACATAGATGCATTGTACATTCAGTGCCCCAATGATACATGACCATGGGATCTACAGAGAGCATCATGGGTCAGCTCAGAAGAACGGGGACTATCGATTTACTTTTAAGAAACTCTTACTCATAAAGGTCCTGGATCTATCTCTGAGAGAGGATATCTCCTCTCACTTTAAGATACACAAGACAGATGTTCATTGAAATAAGCCTTGGAAAGAACGTTTTTATGGAAACCCTCACAGATATTTTTTAGGAGATGCATTAGTACTGTGATAGTCATTTTAAAGCCATTGAGACTAAGGCACAGAGTAATGAAGTAACTGTATTGAGGTCATTGAGCAAGCCATGTGTCCTGGTTCCAGCCAGGACAGGGTTAATTTTTGCAGTCGACAGGAGGGGGCATGGCCAGAACACAGAGGTTACTCAATATCAACTCACATCATTACCAGGGGCAGGGGAAAGGGACTCTCTTCCAGGCGAGAAGGGGTTCCTTCTGGTCTGGGAAATGTGGCAGAGGGAGCTGTCCAGTATTGCCTATTACAGGGGAAGGGGTGGTTGGGGATTGGGGGTGTGGTTTCTGTGTGAATTGTTTCTTTTCTTATACCCTCTATCATTAGTATTGTTGCTGTTACTGTTCAGTTTCTTATCTCATTGGTGTTCCCAGTAAATTGCTCTTACCTCAACCCATGATCTTTGCTTTTCGTGCCTCAAATTGGAGGGGGTAGAGGGAGTGGCACATGGTTTTAATGACAGAATTGATTGGAGAATACCATTCCTAAACCAAGACAGCCGTAATTGGTGCCCAGTGCGAGGCATGAAGGGTTGAGGTACAACAGATCTGCCCAGAGTGGGTAGGAAACAAATTTGATCTAAGCATTTGTTGTATTAGGTCCAGAGCCACTGGTCACAATGTTGCTGGGGCTGTTCAAGTGAGTGTGTATATATAACCCTGCATATATTCGCATATGTGCTCCTCATGATGATCTTTTTCAGAGCAGGGAGAGGGATCAGGATTGCTTTGTTGCTGTGCTGTGGGGTATCAGTTTATGACATGGTAAGATAAAGGGCAATGAGGGTCATTTGGGATGTGTATTCAGTGTTGCTCTCCTATCCTTACCCAGGCACTACCTCTGGGAGTCCATTAACAATCACACCCAGTCTGCGGGAAGAAGAGGGGGGATGATTTTCCCCAGCTTTTCACCCCCTTTTCCTCCTTCAGACCTGTTAAAACAGCTTTTGAGAATCTTGAATTCCTGCTGGATGTCAAGAAAAGCATGTTCTTGTCGCTAAGTCTGCCATGTCTCCTCAGTGCAGTCTACACCATATTTAGAGTCAGGACAGAGATTTCCAGGGAGGTCATTCAGAGATCTGCCCTGAGGGTGGATAGTCACGAGTAGCACAGAATGTGGGACAGAATGGGCCAGTTTTTGGGAAAATTCTATGCTCCAATAGTTTGGCAGTTTGTTCACCCCTGAACAAACACAGGACCCTGTTTAAAGAGACAGAATATTTGCAAGGAGAATGCTGTGGCAGCTCCAGAGAGGAGCAATTTATTGCAGTGTGCTGGGCCCTGGCTACTCGTTACTGGACACAGTTCAATACTAGACAGCACCCTCCAGGGGAGGAGTAGGAAAGCAGACCTACAGGCACTGTGGCCTCTCAAATTGCAGTTGAACCAGGGGAACAACCCATGCCAGTAGCAGTAGCCCCTATACAGAAGAAGAAATCCAAGACCAAATCAGTTCACTTAGTGAGGGATGAAGAGGCAGCAGGGCCTGCAGGACAGGAGGAAGAGGCAGGGCCAGAGATAACCACCTGACCCCTATCTCTGGGTGAGCTGCGAGATATGCAAAAAGATTTCAGCTTCCAGTCCTGTGAGGCCCGTGTGACCTGGATGCTCCAATGCTGGGATATCAGGGCCCATGATACGAAACTAGATGGTAGTGAAGCCAAGCAGCTGGGATCCCTGTCCTGGGATGTGGGCATTGACAAGGGGATTGGGAAAAGGACAGAAACTCTCAGCCTCTGTAGGCAACTCCCGTCAAGTGTGAGGGAAAGGTATTCTCTCAAGGATTATCTAGTAGCATGCCCAAGCAGGTGGGATTCCATGGAGAAAGGTATCCAGTACCTGAGAGAATTAGCTAAGCTGGAGGTGATCTACAGGGATTCAAATAATGAGCAGTTCCCTGTAGATCCTGATGAGGTCCAGTGTACACAATCCAAGTGGTGGAAGTTTGTACAGAGTGCGCCATCATCATATGCCAACTCATTGGCACTGATGTCAATAAAACAAGAACAAACAGTGCTTCAGGTGGCTACCTGACTCTCCGACCTGAAGATCATCTCTTTTCCTCCCTACCGACCTGTGCCATGGCTGTGGAAAGACTGTCCAAGACTGTGGCCACATGCAAAAGACTTGAGCAAACTAGAGAGGAAACGTTCCATGCCCCACCAATACGGACCAGAGTCTCTGCTGCTGGGAGCAAGCACCCCCCTGCTTGAGAGACAGGGTACACACCACAAGGCTACCTGTGGTTTTATCTGCATGACCACAGAGAGGATACGAGGAAGTGGGATGAAAAACCCACTTCTGCCCTAGCAGCACAGGTATGTGAGTTGAGAGGAAGAACAACCACCACTGCAAATTCCTCAAGGATAAATGCCACTCCAGTTCTGGTGGGCAAGTCCTCAGATAGAATAGAAGGGCTGATGTTACTTCTGATTCTCCTGAAGGGACCTCAAGTTCATATTTACAAGAAGTGAGCAACGAGTACTTTGACCAGAACTAGAGGGGCCCTGCCACGTGGAGGAAAGGTACAATTGGATCTACTGGACTGTGTGGATCCCATGACCTGGCACACCAGACCCACAAGAGTATAAGGCTTTTGTTGACACCTGCACACAATGTACTCTGATACCACCAATATACGTAGGGTAAGATTCTAATCCTATTTCAGGGTGACAGGCATCCCAACAGCTGACTGTACTGGAAGCTGAAGTGAGCCTGACTGGGAACAAACGGCAAACACACCTCCGTGTGACTGGCCCAGAGGCCCCATGCCTCCTTGGCATAGATTACCTCAGGAGAGGGTATTTCAAGGACTCAAAAGAGCATCACTGGGCTCTTGGGATAGCTGCTGTGGAGACAGAAGAAATTAGACCGCTGAATACCTTTCCTGGTCTCTCAGAGGGCTCTGTTCTTTGAGTGTCAGCAGTCCTGAGTGGGCTTGAATAGGAAATCCAATTGCCCAGGGATTTTAGAAATCATCACTAACTGGCCTGAAGGCGAAAACTTTGGATTATCGGGTGGAAAATGTCCTGGTTCCAGCAAGGACAGGGTTAATTTTTGTAGTAGCCAGGAGGGGACATGGCCAGGACACAGATATTATTCTATATCACCTCACATCATGAGGACTCTCTTCTGGGAAGACGGCGTGCCTTCTGGTCCAGAAAATGTGTTGGAGGGACCCATCCAGTATTGTCCATTATTGAGGGGGGGAAGGGTTGTCTATTATTTGGTGCGGTGTGGTGTGTGTTTTTCTCCTGAATTGTTTCTTTTCCTACACCCTCTGTTAGTATTTTTGCTGTTACTGTTTTCTTATCTCATTGCTGTTCCCAGTAATTTGCTTTCCTCTGAACCTGTGATCTTTACCTTTTGTGGCTCCAGTTGGAGGGGGGGAGGGGGAGCTGCACGTGGTTTTAGTGGGAAGACTACATTGGAGAATACCATTCCTAAACCGTGACACCATGACAGAAGGAAAAACTGCAGAAGTCGAAGGTGCTGGATCCACACTGCATCTTGGAGCCTGTGCTACCTCACTGATGGCCCTTCCAGCTCTTTTCTCCTGCTCAGAGAGGTCAAATTCTTCTCTTTTCTGTCGGAGAAGTTTTAGAAACTAATATCTACTGTACTTCAAGAACCAAATACCACTTTTACTTATGAATGGCAAACTAGCATTTACACAATCAAAAAATTAAGATTAATGTTAAATAACTGAAACAGTATCCTTTGACACTTCTTTATGATGATAATTTTAATTCACATGACAGGTTAGGTTACAGTATTTGTATATTAGAAGACAGATGTGCAATGTACAATATAAACAAACTTCCTGTAATTTCAGTATTAGGCAGAATAAATGAAATAACCTTTTTAAAAATTATACTGAGTATCATTCTAATGCAAAGAACTTCCAAACAATTAAAACTGCTTTAGAAGTCAGTCAGGTGAACACAACAATGAAATTCAAATACTTGCTCTCTGGCTACAGCCAAGCATTTAAGTTGTCCAAAAAAACTGAACAAAGAGAACAACATGATCTTATTGCAACTTTGTTGAGAAAGTTATCTGCAAATGCAATAAGAATAACCAAAGCTATATTATGCATTAATGTTTTTGCTTATTCTATATCCCATAACACATACGTACACAAAAAAAGAAGAGGCTTGAAAATATTTTGTCTGCTAAAATACAGACAAAACTCGGAAGTTTAATGGTTCATTTTTTTTATTTCTTAAAGGAGTCTAAAGAGAACAGTGAATTCTGTTTTAGCAATATAAGCTGAGGGACATCTGTGTTATTTTGAATACTTCAAAATAATACTTACAGTATTCACCTGTACTTGTGTGGAACCCTGGCAACACCCTTTATAAAGAAATAAATTGAGAAGGAGATTAAGAACAGTTGGAGTTATTCTGGCAAAGGCAATTTTTTACAATTCTCCAAGGATTCTGATTATTTTAGTAATGATGTTTCCCTCGCCTGTCTCCCTCACTAAGTCTTTTGTCCTCCTCTTTTGCATCTAAACAGCAATTGTGTACAAACTGTTGAATATTTAAAATAGAAAAATGCTACTCAGTCTTTAAAATATGTGGCCAATTATTATTTTGGTATTCACTGCAGTTAATCGTGATGCATTTATTAATGTGTAAATATCAGACATTTCCTTTGGCATTCCACTCTCCGTTTGCAATTCATTAACATATCGTTATTTTAAAATATTAGTCTCTGGGAAGACACCAGATTTTCACTGGATTGGTCTCACAGTTGAAAAAGCATTTTTATATTCCGAATGCATCAAAACAGCAGAATCTCTAGGCAGATACTAAGTGGGATTCACTGAAACACAATGTTAGTTCTAATGGATGGATGATTGTGTTTGGTCTTTTGAAACTTTGAAGTATAGGTAAGTCTTGATCACACAAATTAATAAATCCTAAAGCTGGAGTTAACAATAACCATTACACCCAAATTCTGCAGCTTAGCCCAGCCAATTTTTCAAAAGGTCAGGTTGTGAACTGGAGAAGATCAGGGAGGTCCACCGCATAGCTTTGTTGCCAGGCATCTCTCGTCTGGATTGTTGCAGGCATTTATTAGTATTCGTCAGCAGACTCAACAAAGCAAACAAGAAATTCAAGCACGAATAATAAAATGAAATGCTGCTATATAACCCTTTGTCATTCAGCAAATATGGGACTTTTTAGCTACATTGTTCCTAAACCTGGGTTACTACTTTAATTTTTCTCCACAGTGCTGACTGAATGAGTATGCATGTGTGTTAAATGCAGAGCTCCCTTAACAACTGCAGGACTGCCATTTTTAATCTGTTGGTAGATGGACCATTTCCTGTGGGAACTCTAGCTATGATTTCCAGATCCACCAAATAAATCTCAGATTAAGATTCCAAATGAAACCTGCCTTTGGCAGATAAAAAATGTCAAGATGGATATAAACAGTAAAATTATAAATTATCTAGGTGTTGCACGATGACTTGATGTGCATTTTTTGTTTACACTTTCCCTGATATCACAACTATACAAGGCATTCATCAAATGTCACACTTTCATAATACTGGAGGCATCATTAAAACTGTTTGGCTAAGGACCTTGAAGTGTTTAAGCAGTAGCTCAAAAGTATATTTGTGCAAAGTAGAAGAATAAATTTACATATCAGCAGCAGCTCATAAGGGATGGGTAAATATTCTGTTTATCTCTCATTGTAATTCAGGTTAGTTTAAATACAGGGTTTCAGGATATCATTACAGCCTATATGGAGTCATTACATAATTTCCAAACATAGTGTCTGCTGGAGTTTTACTAAGCATGCTGTGTTTATGTTTTCTAAACCAACTAAAAACAAAGTAAACCCTCCCACCCCATTTGTCTTTTGCTATTGTCATATCAGACAATTGCTTTTCACATATAACCCCTTCCATTATCTAAATCTTAATGATCCAGAACTCCCTTTTATCTAGGCAGGGTCATGTTTCCCAATGCCCATTAATTATAGCGAAAATTCTCTTATCCAAATGTACTCAACCTCCCCTACCACACACAAACAACTAAGGCTTTGCTGAATTAACAGTTCTAAACAAAATCCCAGGAAACTACAGCTTTAGAAGTAAAGAAAAATATTGTAATTTTAAGCGTCCAACATAAAAGTCAGATCACTCTGCATAAAGTAGCCATAAGACACCTCGCCCACACACACTTTACTCCAGTAATCATCTGCTAAAGATGCAGGTGAACTAGGAATCTCCAATGCACTCCCTGAAGAACCTTTCTTTTAATAATTTTTTTATATTTTTGCTCTGAACTTAAGCCTCATTCTAGCTGTTATAAAAATAGAAGTAATGAAGGTTTCTAAAGAAGAAAATAACCAAATTCCTCTTGCACTTGTGCAAGGTCTTCTAAAGCTCCTTCTGAAGCACTACTTAAAAATTACTGTGGTAGTAAGTGCTGTTCTCTCTGAAGTACATTTCAAGACATTCTGAAGTTAGCTGCACTCATACTTTACACACTTAAATTCAAAGTGCAATACTTCAAGGTGTGCATTCTCCCCATCCTTAGTGCTTGCAGCACTCAGTGCAGATAAGGCCCTACATGTTTTGAGCGGACCATAAAGGGTTGAACAAAACCGTATTCACAACACTGTAGTGAATCAGGCAAATACTGGATATCTAGTTGTGCTTCTGATGAGGGGTCTTTCTGCATGCAGTCTGGCTAAAAATGTGCTGTATTCTACCACTCAAAATGTACAAGGAAAGAAATGGAATGGAAAAAGGAGAGATGAGAATTTATATGCATGAAGCGGTGATTATATTTACAGGAAAGATCAAGCAGTATTTGGTGATTTTTCAGTTATCATTAGCTCAACAGTTACTAGCCACTTTTCCTAGGTTTTACTCATGAAAGTTCATCCTCTCAGCCTCTTTTCAGCCTTTTACATCATTCAGAGAAACCTGCAACTACACTTGTCAGTTTGCAAGGGGATCTCTGACAGCACACAGTGAGTTTGATGCTGAAAGCACAGCACACATTGAAGACACTAATCAGTTGAGCCACATGGGTGTAGAGGACGCTGCCTCTCTGCATATAATGTAGATTTTTCTGCATACAAACCACCCTTGCAATATCCAGGCCTTCTTTCTTTCCCAAGTAAACAGCACTTTGTTGCTAAAAGATGGTAGGAGAGGGAGAACAGGCTCACAGTATCTCCTGTTGAGGCACGTAAAAGAAGAAAAAGACTTCACTATGACAAGTATGCTTAATTCTGCCTCTGCTACAGCCTTGAAAGAGGGGCTTTAGGTTTACTTTAGAGTGTTTACAGCTCTAGTGGGTATATTCTGGAGAAACAGGCAGCAGCACCTTTACCATTAGCTGCTTTTTCACCCAACTAGAGCATTAGATGAAAAACCTTTACAATGCCATATTACTCTCAAGGCTTTCTTTACCCATTCATCTTTGTGTGTGTCAAACTCACACAATAGAAATTCCAGACAAAAAAGCCCTTGTAATTACTATTGCAAAAACAAATCCACAAAAAAGTACATTAAAACAATTACACAACTAGAAGAGTTTTCTACTTCTAATGAGATAGTCAAAGTTAGTACAAAAAGATGAGTAATTTTACTTAACCTATGCATATGACATTTCCTCAACTACGAATGTAAAAAACCCCAAAAAACCCCAGCTCACCACCAGATAAAACACCTCCTTTGCAAATTTCCCTGCACAAGCTGATTCTGCAGTTCTGTTCCAATCTATATTATCACATCTCTTTAGAGCTACTCTCCTCTGAACTAGTTTCTAGACACGCAATTTTAAAGTATATTTACAAGCTGCAAGCATTCTTTTGAAGTTAAACGCAAAGTGTCTATATGGATCATAACTAAGAATTGCCATCAAATTCTTAGAAGTGAAATTGGTTCACTGACTTACACTTCAATATATGCTTCAAGTAATGACTTAGCTATATATATGTATTTATTTCTATGCTTGAAAAACATAATAACCACCTTTTAAGAAAGCAAACAGCTTTGCCATTAAAAATAATCAATTTATTAACTTGTCTTAGGAATTTACAAATAATAATTATACAATGCTTTTAATTCTAGAGTCAGCAAAACTCTTAATTTTGTTGTCAAAACAGATCAAACAGTACTTAAAATTCTAAGACTTCTAATTTCTGCCCTGTCCTTAAAGCATGGATGCTCATAAATATGACATAAGCAAAAACATTACAACAGTTAAAGACTATATAATACAGAAGTATAGCTGCACCTACTCAAACACGGTACATGATATGAGTCAAATAAGACACAAATTTAACTCCAGCATTTGCACGCTCACCTCTTTCCTATCATGGTAACTCTTCTGGAAAACCGCCATATCAAGCCTTAAATGTATATGTAAGTAGAGAAACCACCCAATTTCAGGTTCCCTCTTGTGTTTTCACAGTATTAATATTCTCATAGTTTCCATCATGCATGGAAACCCTGCTGAAGTAGCAACTCTACCCGGATACAATGTGCTTCCCCACACCCACCATCACTGCAATGCAAAGATATGCACCTATTTGCCAATAAAAGTTTATTTTTATAATTGAATACTATTCTAGGCTTTCTAGCTTGGATCCTGAATATTTTTCATTTTTAAGTGACACAGTCCTTACTGGTCTGCTGCCAATGTTCCTGGTACATTCTCTCAAGTATCCTTACAGAGAAATGAAAAAAGGCATTAACCTTCTATTAAAAACTATGTGCTGTGGAGAAAGAGTACATTTAAACTAGATACAAACACAAAATAACAAGACTTGAACACAGACTGCACTTTAATTCTTCCTAATAGAACAGAACAGTGACAAAGCCTTCAATCCACACAGGGATACTATACTCCAAACAACTCGGAAAGTTAAAAAGAAAATCTCACCTATCAAACACTTCAGATATACTCCTCTTAAACACTAGCTTTCTTTCAAGTATTTTATTTTATAACATCTATTAACAGGTTACACATTATCCCACATAACCACCATAAACCTACCACTTCTCTGTATCTAATGTTTTTTCTATTTTTTAAAATTCTCATTGCTTGACTGAATTTTCGTCTAGTCAGATGAATTTAATCACATAATTGCTTTACCATCCTTATTTGTTGACAAATAATATTATCTCCAGTATTTCAGTATGCTATTAAAAAAATGTGAATAAATCATTATAGGGTTATTCTAAACCCAGTTTTTAAACTTCCAAGTTACAAGAATGGAACATCTAAATACAGCACAGTACCAGCCACACAAAGGAAAGATACGAAGATGGCAGAGCAAGCAGAACACAAAATGGTACACTCTTCAACACACACATTTACACAGAAAATGAAAAGTTGCTGCAATTAAGTAATACAATGACAAAATGCACCAGAATATCTACCAAGGGCACATATTCAACATTATGTTGCTGAAATTGACCTATTATCTTTATGATAAGTGAATGTAATTTAGCTGTTAATACCCAAATAAAATTCTAAGAAAAAAAAAATTCTTCATCCAAATCAGTATGATGACAGATTTACCCATAATCCCTTTTTCTAACTTTCCTAGAAGCAAAAGCACAAAGAATTACATGTCTTATTAATGATTATGCTAAAGAAAAGTGTATAAATTTTACTTTTGTTTATATAACAACTTCCATTGGATACATGAATACGGAAGAAACAGCTGTCTAAACAGCACAAAATATTGACTTAATACATCAGAAAAAAAAATACATATGAAACTCAGTAACTACTCAGTTTTAAAAATACCTCTGAGCAGCAGCAGAACATAATTTCTTGCAATTAGACAGAAAATATTTCATAGAGAATCAGTTTCATTTGCCTACTTTGGAAAACTTAACCTTTTGAACCATTCTTAGGGTATGCTGACCCCTAAAGGTCTAAAAATACTAAACCTGATTAAGCCATTACAGGTTTAAATTGTCAGAATACAATTCTCCACTAACTTACATGACCATGACTATTTTTGTTTACAGAGTATATGATTCAAAAACTTTTGAACTTCACTCAGAAACAGCTCAAAATTCCATAAACTAAAAGGGGTCTACAAGTAGTTTATTTTACAGAACAATATAGGTAGAAATTCCTTTACATATGAAAGAAAAGCATCATCTACAAAATGAAGCATTTCTTCTTTCTTCTAAGCAGACTCTCCATGAGAAACTTGACATTTATTATTTTTTGAGAAAGAATACATTGTATAAAACTCAAAAATAGGAATTATACAAGAAGCTATGAGGCTCTGATACAGAGGGAAATTTTGATGTTGACATACCTATTCCATTTTGGATTTTTTAATCTACACATAGTCACTTACTAGCAAAAATCCACCCTAAACTGAAGGTGTCTTCTTTATGTCTTTCCTTTTCTTCCTTCTATATGTTACAATCTAGTCACAAGCCACTTTCTGACAATTCTCTTCTACAAAGTCAGTCAGTCATGTACTGTACTCTCAAATTCAGTGGGGTTTTTTTCCCCTTAAGTTTCTGTCATGAAACATAGAAGAATGTATCTGAGAACAATTGTGTTTGGTCAACCAAATACAAATACAAAAAGATACTTGCATCCTGATGAGGATGAAAACTCCATCAACTGCGGAAGCCCCAAGTTAACCAAGGCCACCTTTTCCTCCAAGCCTTACCTTACTGTCTAAATTTAGTTGAGCTACTAATGAGAAACTCGTTAATATTAGTAGATGGCTTAATCATACCCAGCCAGGAGCAAATAGCCAAGAAAATGACTTAAAGACAGACTTTCAGATTTATTGTTAACAATTAAAAAAAAAAGCTTGGAAAATAAAGTGCAATGTACAGACTAAGAATTTAAACAAGACTTCTGAAAGTTATACAAAAACCTTTTCAATAATCCAGAAAATAAAGGTGAAGCTTTAGATTCATGTAGCTGGTCTCCTGTTACTCCAAGTACTTTTAAGGAGCAGTACGTGGTTGTGGTTTTTTTTTCTTTTCTTCCAAAGTCAGTCATATATCAGCAAGAACAAACACACTCCAGTCACTGCCTAGCACTGGTGCAACACCTGAGGTTCCTTATTAATATCTTTAAAGTCCCTACCTTTTGACCAGTTCTCCATTTGTTCTTCTGAACTTGTTTGATCTGGCACTGAGTCCAGTTTTTGCTTGAAGGTTTCAGAGCTAAAATAAAACAAACTCTAGATAAATAAACTTGAAACAATATCATACACGTATACTTTGCCTTCATTTGACAGAAAATTTACAAGACTAATGATTTTAAGTATTTATAACAGGACAATGAAGTCTGCATACTTTAAAAGTCAGTGAAAAATTATATTTCTCGGTAAAATATTTTTTCTTCACTCATCTAATTTTTATAATTGTTTTGTTCAGCTTTCTGTTGCATGTAATGCCTTTGCTGAAATATTTATTAGTTTGTTTTTTTCTTCTAGAGTCTGGTCTTGGAAGTACACGTTACTGTGCACAGCCCAAATCACACCAAGCAGTCCTGCTACAGGCAACAAGACTGCTCACTTTGGCAGTTATTACAGATGATGGAATGTGCTTCACTTTACAGCATTCTTTCTCTTGCTTTAATTTCCTAGATAAAATACAGGTAAAGTGGCCCATGACCACTCCAACTCTGAATTTGCAGGTCTTTCTAAAGAGCTAAATAATGCATCCTAATATTTGCATACATATTGCTTCAGACTATAGTTAATTACACAGTTGCAGTATTTCCTATAATCAAAGATCTTCAAGAAATAACCCTCAGTAAGACCTACAGTAAAATGTTATGCCTACCAGGCATCATTTGGGGTGTTAAAATATATGCTCTCTTATGTGTTAAAAATTCAATTATAATCTGTATTGTAAGGAAATCTGAATAAGTTTGTAATCTTGGCAACATAGTAAGCTTACCAAAAATTGTATTACTTACTCAAGCACCTTTTTAAAAAGTATTGGACATAGGACAATTTTTATCTTTAACTACACAGTTGTGCTTATTTTGTATGTTTTCCCTGCTGTATTTTTTTTTTACATTTATTAAAAAGACACAACATGTGCCTTGAAGATACAGTGGCTGGATTATGAAAACACCCAGAGAGTTGTCATTTTACTGAAAAATGTAAGAGATTAAAAAAAATTAAGCACATATTTTACAATTCAAGCAAATTACACCAAGACACATACCCTAAATAGTAAAGCCACAGAAGAAATTATTTTCCCATACAACACCAAAAGAGCAGATGATTTCGTTCTTATCTTTAAAATTATAAAAAAAAAAATTAATTGTACAAACATTTAAAATTCAACACTAACATACACCAAACATTCAAGAAATACATATTTAGCTCATATTTGCTGTTGACAATAAATCTGCATAAAAAAAAAAAAGCATAGGATTTGATGTGCTTAGGTCTTAACAAAAAATAACAAGTTCACCTCATATCGCAGAACACTGAGTCCCTTACAAGAATCCCTCAAATGAAGCTGTACGCTTCTTCTTCAATTCAGTGTAACTGTGTTGATTTGAAGTTGGCAATCTTTTCCTAAGTTCCTCATTTACTTTTGGATTAGCTGAAAATATAGAGGGTTATTAATATCAAGAAATAGGTTTCTGTCAATGAAGCCATTTCCCTACATATTGCACAAAAAGGTTCATAATAATTGCAGTATTTTAATAAGATATTCATATAGCAAGACATGAAGAAAATATGGTATTTAATAACCTCTGGAGTATTTTAAAACATGTCTTAGGGCCTTAATGTGTCTAGTAATATACTATTTAAAACCATAATTTTATCCCTCCACAATATACAGTCATTCTTCCTCGCCATTTACCCAGCTAATGAATGCCAGCAATTAGTAAAATGTAATCCCATTGCACAATCATTTTAATGCTTTTAGCACTCAGAAAAGTAAACACCAAATTAATACTGCTCAAGCCATATCAGATCCTAGTTGGAAGCAAGCAATTATAGTTCAGCTCCTCAGGTGTAATTAAATGATTGGAATGATTTAGTTCCATAAATGCAAGTTAATTCATAAGCAAGCAACAAATATACTGGGAGTAATTACAAGAAACATTGACAGTCTAAGCAGGGCATGTGCCTTCCTGTACCTGATATAGGAAAATGCTGCCCTCTCCCGGAAATAATAGACTACGGCACAGGAAAAATTTATGGCCGAAGTCAAGAGGCTCATTTTACAGACTTTGTCTTCATCGGTGAAATAGGTTCTGCTAATTAATAGGAATTTTCTGGTTTGCACATAGAGAAAACTAAAAAAATTGTTGATATTAGATTAATGTCACCTATCAATCAAAGTAAAATGGAAAGATTTTTGGGGCTCCCTAGGGTGTGCCAATTAATTTCCCCATAATTTGAAAAAAATGTTAGGACACAGAACAGCAAAATATTCCAGACACTAAGTATTTAAACTGGTTGCTCTGAACACAGATGCTGCTATAAGTAGCTGACTTGTGCACAACACTTACTTGTCGTTCAAGATGTACCTTTACAGAAGGTACCTTGAACATAAGGTACTTTTAGAATCAAAACTTATTGAACCATCATTATTCAGTGTGTGTTAAACATCACCGTATCAAAAACGATCAGAAGTGGCCATTAAGGTTTTCACACAAGGAATCATCAGAAAAATTGAATACGATTATTCTAAATCCTTACTTTCATTTGAAGACAACCTGTTAATAATCAATCTGTGCAGTAATGAGAGCAAATTAAAGCTGGAGATTAAAATAAAGTGTACTGGCAGACCGAGACAAAACTGAAAATACAAAATGAAACCATAACCCAAACTCTAGAGGTAATTTTAAATCTAATTTCTTTATTCACTATCTATTTATCCAACCTGTACTAGTGTAAAACTACTTGGACATCATGAAAGTGAAAATAAAAAAGAAATTGTCCCTATTGGTTGAATATAAAATGCAACAGTCACATAAAATTCATAGTTAAGTACAATAATGAAAGAACTCTCAGATATAACTGTTTTGCCATCTACAGAAATAAGAAATGCTTCCCAATGCTGCATATAGCAGAGAAATTGCAGGAAAGCTTGATTCAGAAGCCCCTGATCAATGTAAAAGCCTTAAAATTGTTCTTTACCAATAGCACTTTGGCATAAAAATATTTATTTGTTCCAGATCTTGGTGTATTTCAAAACAAACCCAAGCTGTACACAAATACGTTTGCTGTTACTTTACTTACTGTGGAAAAGAAAAAAAATTGTTTTAAGAAGTCGTATTATTAAAAGTTTAAAATGTACTGCACATTTGCTTTGCCCTTTGATGTCACAGTCCTATTTTTCTATTCAAATCTTGTACACTGTAAGTTAATTGCTTTTGGAAACTACTTATTATTCATGTAAAAATTAATGTGCCAATGTGTTTAAATCCTTTTAAATGACCATTCATGCATCTTTCTTCTTTAAGTACCAATGAAATCTGTCAAAGATATCAATGCAAGATGGTCTTAGACAAAGTTCTAATATAGATTTTTTCTGCTAACATAAGATTTTCATTTTCGTCAACTTTACTTAAATTCCATTAATTTTTTAAGCTGCTTTTAATAAATTCACAAGTAAAAAATTTTAGGCTCCATAGTCTGTCATTTGTGTTCCAGCTGACTTTATGAATATTAATAACAGTGTTATCCTGATTAAATAGGCTTCATATAAAATCCCTGTGAATCCTATAGCTCAGACATCTCATTTTTCCAACTCTTTATGAATTTGGATTCAGACATTAAACTGGAAAAAACCTTAAAAAACAGATTCAGTGGTACATTGGTGTACCCTTAAGCAAAAAAAAAGATGTTCTAATGATTCAAATAATTAAAATTGATAGGACCACATATTGAGATTTCAGGCTTTCTGTACACATGCAACATATTTTAACTCTAATGAAAACATCAACACTTCACAGACAAGGGATTAAGAATCTATTATAAAATAATAATACCTGTCCTAATGCTTACCTTAAACAAACAGATGATATAATCTTAAATCTTCATATATTAAGTGCTGATTTGGAGAAGTATTTTCCAAAGAGAAAGAAATTAGTGGATGCTTAATTACATAAGCATACACATGAAATCCATGAACATTCTAATTTACCACAGGAGCCCAGTGAAAAACAGCATTAACTATTAAATGGCTCATACTTCAGGAAAACGAACCTTTTTCTTAAGAATGTCAAACTGAAGCACACAGGAAATATTAATATTATCCTAGGAGACTCATGCAGTCCCAGTTTCAAAATGTTAACTTCTTTCCATGCTTATATGTTTGAATTATTTACACCTATGACAGACAAAAATGGAAAATTAAGCTCACTGCACTGCCTTCACTTTTTTATATAGTGCTAACTAGAATGACTGTTTCCTCATCCATTCAGGGAAATATTCTGCAAAAACACCATTAAAATACTTTGCCTTTCAGTACCTTGGAATATGAATGGATTTTAGGCCAAAAAAAAAGATCTAAACAAAATAATGGCTTATTCAAAAGGATGGCATACCAATCCTGGTTCTAATTATTCATCAACACAAACACTTCACAGGAATTAAATAAAAACAAGAGGTATATAAAAGTAACATACATCTGCAAGATAGAAAGCATACAGTGCTTTACTTGTGCAGTTCCAAATGGCTTTTATTACAGCTGTAGCAGTATTTCTTCTCTCTGAGGTAAAAAACCCAACCTCTTGGGTGTCTGCAGAATAACTACGATACAAAGGAGCACCCCACGATAACTCCAACCCCACAAGAGCACCACAGTAATACTAACGTCAAGGCTCTCTCTTCCTGGGCAGGACTGAGAAGTCTGTCTTCTAAGCTGGAGTTCAGTTACTGACTCCCCTCCTCAGGAAGGGAAAGACTGTTGGGACCATTCAGTATGGAGACCCAATGACTGCAAACCCCCATTCCTTGGTCTTGCCTTGACAGGTTTTGAAGCCAACCACTGAATCATGGCTTTAGCTGCTGTGACAGGATGCAAACGTTTGCTGCTCTTGACGGAACTCACCCATTCTTCACAAAAAATCCTCCCGTCTTGGAAGAGTTTTTCCACACAGAGGGCTATCCCATCTGCCCCACCTCTGGTGGAACAAGACACCAGTTCCCACTACCCCTGGGAACAGCACTGAACCAGTTTTTGTCCCGCTTAAAGATGCAGTTAACCGTTGCCATCAACTGTGCAGGGATGAAGTACCATATAGTTTATGAAGAGGGAAACAGAGAATGAATTTTAGCATTATTTCCATAAGATTAATTAGACTGGCAGGATCTTCTAAAATATCTTGAAACGTTTTGCCTCGGGGCATGCTAAACTAAAAAACTTAACTTGGGAGGGTACGCTACATAAAAACCAGTTACCTTCTCAAAGCATTTCCCCAGGGAACAAACAGACAGTTTTCTTAGCCCAGGTGGACGTCAAGTTTTGATTCAATGATACACTCCTCCAAAAAGAGTCACATTTCCTCCCTATCTTAAGAAACTTTATGGCCTATCAGAAATCTAAGGCAATTCAAAGTAAGTTAAAACTAGCTTTGGACAGTTATAAAAACACTAGTCAAAGGATAAGAGAAATAGCCAATTCAAGTACTTTTTACAAGTGGAATAATACTAATCTATTAGATACTTAAAAGCTGTGAAATGAAACACAGTTTGATTACAGAGATACTTATTTTATTGTGTTGTATTCTATTACTTTTATATGCTTTTAAATACAAGCAGTTCATGCAAAATATTCTATTTATTTTAAAAATAATATAAAACGTAGACAAGTGGATTAACCCTATAAGTGGATGAATGCAGCATGAGTAGTACTTCAAATTTATAACTCTCACATCGCTAAAAAGACTTCAAGATTTTGGTTAATAAAAGTAATTTCATTACCTGGAAGCTTGATAAAAACATTTACCCAGAGAGCAGAGTGAAGCAATAATCCCTGGCTTTTCTTTCCTGCTGATTCTTGACCCAAAAGTAGATAAGACATATGCAGTTGGTTTCAACTAACCTGCATAAATCAGAAAAGACATGAAGAAACAGGGCGCAGATATTTTTCCTTTGTTGCTGCAGCAGTTTCTTCATATTCTTACTACAAAATTTGCATCTTGTGCTTTTAATGATGGCATACTGTAAGGCAAAGAGCACTTATTCTCTTTGTCATGCTTTTGACAAAGGCATGAGAGGAGGCATAAAAATGCATAAAAACAACTGGTTTACAATAGGTTTCACCTATTCCTAAATTAAACTTAATTGGATAAAGGACATGTACTTTCCTCTTTATTTTTTCTCCCTAACTTGAACTCAGTGTCTTCAAGGCTCAATTCTCTCTCTGTGCATCAGGAAATGTTTATGTGCATATCAGCTCACCAACAGTCCCCTATCTCTCCTGCCCAATGATATATTCTCTTTCACATTAGCAATCTTTATTTGTATTTTATTTACTGAACAATCTTCAGCCTGCTCTGTTGTCTTCTTTCCCTGTTTTTAGCTGTCCTTTGTCCTCCAATTGTTTTTTTCCTTAGTTTTGTCTTCTCTTTGACAATACATGCCTTTTCCTTTTCCCCCCGCCCACCACCTCTTTGAAACTTAAAGAAAACTGCAGAGAATCTTGTCAAAGACTGATCCTCCTTTTTTCACAGCTTTTCTCATCTTGCTGCGCATTCTGTGAAGCAGCTTTCTTCTGTGACACTCTAACTAACATTATTTTCATTCTAATAATGAAACTATGCCATGCTTTGATCAGGTGTAAACAGCCAAATCATTTAGCCATCCTTCAGTTTTGTTGTAAACTCTTCACTGGCATTAAAACTCAGTATTATATATTGTTACAGACAGCCAGATCTCCACTTCTAAACATTTTACAACCAGACTGTGATTTCCATGGCCTTTACAGATAGGAACAAATATGTGCATTTTAAACTGGCTGATGTCTTATCTGGAGCCAAAAGACTATTTAATAAGAATATTTTAGTAGAATCAGCACTACATAGTGGTAAGGGCTAGCTGTGTATTACACTCTGTTGACAGGATCATAGTCAGCAGACAAAGGGAAGTCATTAAACCCCTCTATTTGGCACACCTGAAGTGCCGCAGCCGGTCTGACCTGCTCATGGACATCCTGATCTAAGTCCAGCAGGTGATTCAAGACGATTAGGGGTCTGCAGGACATGAGTTATGAGGAATTTGCAAGAGTTTGGTTAGTTGGTTTTAAGAAGAGAAAGCTAAACAGGGATTTTATTGCATTTTAGCTGCCTTGTGAGCAAACATAGAGAAGACAGAGACATCCCTCTGACACAGACAAGTTGTAACACAGAAAACTCAGTGTTATGGGTAAGAAAAAATTTTTCACACTGAGGAAGGTCACTGGAACAAGTTGCTTAGAAAGGTTACAGAATCTCTGTGGCTGGACATGGGCAAAACTCACCTGGATACTAACTCTGGAGATCGCCCCATTCTGAACTGGATGATATGCACTTCCTGCCTACCTATTTTGTTATTCTAAAGACTGCAACAAAACAAACCCACCAGAAACAGAATTCCTGTAACAGAAAAAATACTAGGTTGCTTTCTGTTTTACAGGGTAGGTCAGCAGAGCCCCTGACCAACGAACAACCAAATAGCAGTCAGGCACAACCAAAGACCACCCATGTGGCAGACAGGCTAAATGCCAACAGGGGGAAACAGTGCAACAGCAGCATCTGCACAACATTTTGAGCCCTACTGGTCTTGAGCATCCGATTTTCTTCAGTTTACTACATGACTGGGTGATTTGGCATTAGGCCAAATGTCAAATATTGGTTTGCATACCACCCTTCAGTAAACCAAAAATGGACCACTGATACAGTTATTTTACCTGTCTTTCTGAAAGTTTTGGCCTCAAGCCCCACAAAATCCACGCCCCCCCCAAACCTGGAAAAAAGTCACTGTGACTAAAGAGCTCCAAAGCTAACTATGGAAATGATTCAAGAAACATGAGTCTACAGTGCTTATGTTTGCAAAATTCATTGTATAGTATATTCAATATATTGAATATAGTATATTCAATATATTGAAATTCCTAAATCCCCAAATCATCATTTCTTTTATCAGAGAACTAAGTTGTTATCCCAGATTTTACCATAAAAGCAAAAATAAAATCACAAAACAT
>QWTY01007155.1:0-11103 GCA_008033365.1 Pseudorectes ferrugineus
AGGAGCCCAGGACTGGACACAGTAGAGCTCCCTACACAGAGGAGGGAGCTATTGTCTGGCCGGCCACCTGAGCCCCTCCGGCTGCAAGGGAAGGGCAGGGGGCACAGCGAGTTCTGCGCCGTGCACCCTGTGCCAGCCCCTCTCCCCTTATGTACATCCGACTGCAGGGCTGGGAACGGGCTCGTGGTATCTCTGCTGGCAGCGTCCAGCAACTGGTAGGAAACTACTCCGTGCCGACAGAGGCCATCCACAGCGTGAAAACCCCGGAATGTTTTGGGGGGGCGGGTGAGATTGTCCCCACAATCTGCTGATGAAGAGCAACACAGAAGGAAATCTGGATTTGCATCGTTGGGAGCTACTGACGCTGGTCCACTTCGCCTAAGCCATGCAGTCTTTTTTGGACGTCACTTGCCGGCAGGAATTAACTTACCTGTAGTCATCCAAACGTTTCTAACAACGAAAAATGTGGTGTTAAGACTGATGCGGGCCCATACTTGCAATATGTATGTGCACAGTTTTAGCGCTTCCTTGGCCAGGTTACGTCTAAAAGGTGTAGCAGTATTGCAGAACTACCTGTGTAGGAAAGGGAAAGTCTGCTTTGGTGTGTGTATGTGATTATTTGAGGAACGTATTCCCAGTGAACCATTCTTATGAACAGCTATTTGTAATAATTTGCTGCTTCTGCAGTTCCCTCTGTCATTGTTCAATGCTTTAAAGTTTACGTAGTCTTTTAAGCTGCTATGGGTAAAGCTGTATTTAGAAAGCCATGCCGCGTTTTATGCGGTTTCATCCTCAGCCTAGTGAGATAAGCAGTCCTTTTAACAAAGTATTAAACTTACTGTTGCTAGAAACACAAATTGCAGGGTACTGAAATTCAGTGCCAGGAGAACACTTACTGACTAGGCTGACTGTTGGTGTGTTTTGGGCCTCCCAGCTTGGTTAGTTGAAATGAGTTTAAGACACAATGAAGTGGAAGAGGGCTGAATAAGAAATGGTTCTTCCTGGTAAAACCAGTAATCTCTTATTTGATGACTTGCTAGACTGGACTTAATGGTAAGAGAGTCTGCATGCTCAGTATTATGAGTAAGGTTTCTCAAGGGCCACCCACTACTGCTTTTTATGTGCGGCCAACCAATTTCAGAAAAATCATCCCAGGGAAAGTGAATGTTTACGTCTTTGCTGTATTTAAAAATTTCTTTTACGTAAAACTTGTCTGGATCAGTGTATAGTAAGCTAGTGCTAGAGATTTTTTTTTAATGCAGGAATTTAGTGCAAGAACTTGGAAAGACCTGGAATTTTGAATACAAGTGTCTGCAGATTATATCCTTATCTTTTGCAGAGGAGGTCAGATATTTTCCTGCAAAGTAGACTGCATCTGAAGAAGAGAGACTACTCAGGCGTCATTCCATGGGTCCTAAATAAATTAATTCAAGAAGCAGACCTGGCTTATCACTGTAGTGATCTCAAGGAGAACCTTGCAGTTAAAATGGCAAACAAGATATTAGATTGCCTGAGGAATGAGACTGTAAATAGTACAAAGAAAGTTGAAATGCCCTTAGCAGTTTGACCCGTTATGAGTATCTTGTGCAATCACAGTTGGTCACCTGTAAAGTACCTTGTACTTTGAAAAGAATTTAGTTGTCTAGCTATTTTATGTTCTTCTTAAAGTATGACTCTACCCCGGGTTAACACAGGCATGAATATATTGGCTTGGGGTTCTTCAAAGAGAAAACACATTTGATGCCTTGGAAGCTGAGACTATGTAACTTAAACCTCAAGATAAAATAGCTTAAGAAATAAAAAACCTTGTGAAGGAGATGGATTTTTTTTTTTTTTGACCACATGGGTGCTGTGTTTTTACCTGCTCATTTGAAGCACCTGATGCTTATGGGGAAGTGAGCTTGATTCAGTTACCCAATCCTTACATAATCCTGGAATGCAAGTGTAGTACTGGTCACATGAATGCTAAGTACGTTTGTAGGTGTGCAAAACATAGCATAAAATTGTTGCTCTTCAAGCTCAAGGGGACCAAGTAGTCCTGAGGAACTGCCTTGGAGTTCTTCCTCTTCAATACTGCAGGTTGGTAGGTACCTTTGAATAGCCCAGAACTGATCCCATTGGAAATGAAAATGTGTAACAGTTGCATTTTTAGACTTGTAACTTGTTTTACTTGCAAATCTGTTGTCTAAAGGCTGGATATATGTGCAGCCTTCTTTGCAAAGAGTTGGGTCCTTGTGAGAAATCTGTCTCACAGGAGCAAAAGTTAAGACGTGTGTCTCATTGTTCCTAATCAATTGCATTTCTCCCTCTGAGCTGAGGGACGCTCAGCTGCCTGTTAAGTGGGGATAAATGAACATATAGAAGACTGA
The DNA here is from genome assembly GCA_008033365.1 of Pseudorectes ferrugineus. Lineage (NCBI taxonomy): Eukaryota > Metazoa > Chordata > Aves > Passeriformes > Pseudorectes > Pseudorectes ferrugineus. The sequence goes on from QWTY01007155.1 coordinate 2,370, forward strand.
AACAGTTTCTTCACAGAAAATATACAGGTGTTTTATACAAAGCTACAGCATCCTGGAAAAGAAAAGCTAGATGTCTGTTTTGTACACATCTACAAAAGGACAGCTTTATTATCAGAGTAAAAATACCACGCAAAAGATGCATATGTGAGTCTCCATATTATATAATAATATAACAGAGACACCATTCTCTATTAACCCACATTTCTTCTTTTTATGCACATCTCTGAAATGAGCATTAAGGTAGAAGACTTGCATAAAAGAGCGAATAAAAGTGTGTGTGTTGGGGTAAGAAGTTCAGCAATTCACAACAGTTATGAATCTTCAGATCACTCTCAGGGTGTGGTTTCACATAGCAGCTGACAAAAATCTAATGGTGAGGTGAAGAAGGTGGTTGTCTTCCCTCAGCCATGTGTTCCTTCTCCTTGCAAAGACAGTCGTGCCTGTCCAATGCTGGTGTACGCTGGTGTCAGGGACTATGTAGGCAGAAAATTAATCACAGCTTTTTGTTGGTTATAACTCTGTATCAGGTGACAGTGGGGTTGAACGAATGTCACTGCTAGCACAAGAAAGGAGGCAGAAAAACTCATTGATAGACAGGAAGTAGAGAACTTTCTTTGTTCTAGAGCGGTTGGGTATTTTAGTTGGGACCTGGCATGGGGTTTGTGGCAGCTTAAACCACTGGAAGATGGAGCTGGCTCTGACTTTCCTTTGAACAGACAGTGAGCTGTCCAGGGAGCTTGTTCAGCCAACAGTTAGAAGGTTTTGTCAAATTTAATTTTCACTTGCCTCAGCTTGTGGCTCAGTTGCGTGTGCATTGGTGTTCGTGTGTGCAAGTAGTGTGACACAACACAAGTGATCCTGAGGAGCTGTCACCCATCGTATTTATGCACTTCAGAAGCTTCCCTTTGCTAGAGTTCCAGCCTGGTCCTGTGCACTGAATGTTAGCTGGGATTCATTATGTGCTCTCCTACGGTCTATCTTCTAGGTTATCTTCATACAAAAGAAATGTAGTTGCCTGTTCTGGAGTGGTTGCACAGAGGAGTGTGCTCAGGAAATTGGCTTCAAAGGCATATTTCACATCTGACCTAAAATGCTTATGTGTGTATGCTAATAAAGTCAGTTTTTGGTGTCTCTGAACTGGTGGTGAAATTGCTTGTAAAAGCTACGGTTAGCCAAAAAATGTATTGTGAAAGTCATTACTTGTGCATGGAATGAATATAGTAGCTGTTCCATTTGTTTGATTTGTAGAATTCTTATTTAGGTGAGTTAATCATAGAATGTTTTCTGAATTTGTACTCTTGATTATGAATCACAGAAGCTTCACCAGACAAGAAGCAAGTCAGTGGTGCATATGATACTCATCTGAAATTAATGAGTCAAAGCATCTTGCTTTAAAATACAACATTACTATAAAACTACAAATATGTGATTATTGGCATGTATTTTCTCTAAAATGAATGAACTGTCATTTTCAGTGCTGGCATTGTACAGCAGTGTTACCTGACTTCTAATTTAGCGTTAGAAAGTCTTTGAAATGACAGATGAATCGAACAATTATGCCCAGTTACTTCAATTACGGTAGGCTTCCACTAGTCCAGTAAAAACCTAGTGTAAAGCTGGTTTTGGCTCTTGTTGGCCACTTTCAAGGTTTTTGTTTGTTTTTAAGGAGTCTTTACAGACAGGTTAGTTTTGCTTGTTCTTGTTTCGTTGAAGGAAAAAATTACTCTCTGGTTGTCTACCTCAACCCTCTGTCAGAGTTTGCTGAGCTCACATCAGAAGTTGTAAGAAAATGCGTACCCGTGATGTGGCTGCTTCATTGAGAAGTCCAGACTGAGCTGCAGGCATATGCTGCCTTCTGTTGTTCTTGGGGTAGTAGTTTTTGGCAGATAGAGGGAACAGAAGATGGAGTGGTGTTTCCTCAAATGCCAGAGCTCATTTGCAGACAGGCAGCAGAGTTATAAATGGAATTACAGTCCATAGGCAGAACATGGCAAAAAGAAATTGCAGTTCTTGATTTAAAATGTTGGCTTCTTTGTTGGAAAATGGATGTAGAGAGAAAGGGATCTAAGAAAATAACTGTTTGTTCACAATTATTTTATTGTTGCAGTTACTGTTTCAGTGAATTTTCCTACAGAAAGACTACCTGTTTGTGATATCAGTAGAGTCTACTAAATGCCAGCTTTGAATGGAAGCTGAACCAGGGCATGTTTAAGATTGCCTCTGTGACAGAGACATGCAGAAGACTCAAACTCATTCTGGTTAATTTTCTGAATTTATTATCCTTTCAGAACTGATGAGGTAAGAAATTAGAATTCCGTATACATGGCAAATTTCATGCCTTCCCTTCAGTCATATAAATTTGGACTATATTTAAAAGTGCTTTATCTAAGCACTTTTAGATCTTTAAAAAATGTACACTGTGTAAAAAGCTTTCTTCTCCTAATACTGACCTACAACTACTCTGCAACAAGCCCAAACTAAAAAAAAAATCACTTTACTTAATCCAACTCATACATTTTGTTCAGGTTTTTTATTATTTTAAATCTTATATTAAAATGTCACATAGAAAAGATTTAAAATTAGTTTAGATTTCTTCTGAGGCAATGTTCGCAACACGTCATTATCAAGGTATTCTTCCAGTGCAGATATTTCTAACTATAGCAATTTTCTTACTAATCTGTAGTATTTTTTTAGCCTGAGCACCATAAAATTGATGAATCTGTAGACTTTTGATTATAATCTTACATAATTTACATATAATTTTTATGTATTCTTGTATTTTCATATGAAAGATGTTTGTACGCATATATTATGCTGTATCCCAGTCCTCATTTAGTAAACAAGGGTTGTTAAAAACGTGTTGTAAACAGAAACAGTGCCTGGATCTGCAGATTTGTGTATCACCTATTTTTTCCCTTCAAATGTCACTGTAATAGAGCATTCTCCTTTCAGCTGAGCAATAAGTTAGTTTTGATTCCCTGTATTGATGAGATACATAAGAGTGTACTTTCTGTTATTGCCAGGACTGGCTTTTAGTCTGCTGTTTATCCTGTGAATTGTGCTTTGAGCTTCTGCAGAATTCTGGTAAAAATGTTTGTTTCAGTGATGTTACTTTCACAGAGACTGTAGTGGGCTGAAAATTAATTTCTTTTTAAAGTTAATTAGTTGGAGTGGTCTCATATCTCAGCAGCATTTAGGAAGAGAACAGTCATTGTTTTTGAAACAAAAGGCAGGAAGTTAATGGCAAAACTTTAGGACTTTAGATTGAGTCTACTAGACTTATATTTGTTTTTAGTGGATTTCTTAGTGTGATTGGTTTTGAGCCTTTGAAATTGACTGATATTCATACTGTACAGTCACTTACATAGTAAATAATTCCTTCATAATTCCATATGCCAACACAGCACTCAGATAATTTCAAGTATCACGGGTCAGCTTTGTTTGAAAACAGTTTATTCTTTTCTTTTTAAACGTGCTGTCAGATGGCAGCAGGGGTGATTAATATCCTTTCTGACATGACTGGATAGAATTCTATAATCGGAAATATCAGGGCCTTTGGCAAAGTCTTAGAATCAAGTTGGCTGTACAAAATTATGGACTGTAAATTTGATCTTTTACTGGTAAAAGTGATTCTTTTGTATTAGAAGTTTTAAGTACTTCACTGACTGAAAGATGGCAAACATGCCTTCATCTTAGTCTAATCTTCAGTAAATGTTACTGTAGATACTGTGAAATTATAGGACTTTGCTGGCAGTCTCTGTGACTTTTCAATTGTATTTACTAGCTTTCAAAAAAATAGTCCTCGCAGACAAGTTTCCTACCTATTAGGTCACAAATGTTTGCTGTTTTGATTAGTCCTTCTTGTAGAATTCCTAGATGTCAAATTGGAGTTCTGCCCTTCGTTTAAATGAGTTTGAAGCCAGAAGTGAGTGTGGGAGAAATATGTTGATTATCAGATTTTTCTCACTGGAGTTCCAATAATGATTAATGTAAGAATGTATTTCCCTCTTACTCTCTTTCCTTTAGCATTTCTGTTGACCATAAGGATATTCTGAAGCCAGCAATGTCATTCTTTCTAAATTAACGTACCAAGTTGGTTATCATGTTCATAACTTGCTTGTTTATCCACCTGGGGTTAGTGTCTGAAGAGTGAAATTATCCCTACACTTGTTATACAAAAAATACAGCATAACTTAGGCATGTCTGACTGTGTATAAGAACTGTGTTTTGATAGGTTAAAAGACTTGGAAAAGATGACAGTCTGACCTGAATTTCTGGAATGATTGACTTCTGACGTCTAAAATGCTTCTTAAGTATGGTAACAGAGCAATGAGTAGGCTCAGTTTTGAATATATCTTTCAACTTCAGTAATCCCAGAAAAGGGTGACCAGGACTGAGCTGTGTAAAATTTAGCATTAGGTGCTGACATACTCCTGCTGCAGACTAGTAGTTGGGAATTTTGTAGAAAAGCCTGTTATTATTACAATAGTGTGAATGACTTGTTTTTTCTGATTTGAAGCCTCTTAAATAATTTAAAACCTAATGTTAACAGTGGAGTCTCAAGTGTAGCTCTGTAAATGTGCAGTTTTTAGAACTTTAACCAAGGTTTGTTTAAACTTTGATAGACACATCGTTAAGTCTTCTTGGCCTCAGTGGGAGGAGGAGAGCAGTGCAAAGCTACGTAACTAATTAACACTACTCAGATTGATGCTCAGAGGAAAAAAGATTGGGATGGGAAATGAGTGTGAAGTAATGGACACAGTAGCTTCAGGTAAACTTACATGGATGTGCTCAGGAATAACAGGAGCAGACCAGAACAGTCCTATTTGTCCAGGCCACAGCGTGACCACTGGTTCTGGGATCAGAGAATGTCTTAATCTTCATTTCACATTAGCAAAAAAGCCAGAAGCTTGTGTTCATTCTTTGGGGTTTTTCTCTGTTTGCATTGTTCTGGCATAGTAGTGTGGAAGGTGATGTGTGGGGAAAATGTTAAAACTGAAAAAGAAAGAAGATGATTATTAGCAAAGAATATCAATCACTGGGATGCTTCAATTATCGAGGAAGTCTGAAAAGAATGAAAGTGTTTGTATAAATGCTCCTCTCTTCAGCATTTAGTATTATGGGAAAAATATTCAACTTAATGCTGTGTAGTAGGAGTATCCACAATTAGAATATCTGTGAAGTATCTCTCCAGTGCCTGCTGAAGCTAGGTGCTTTCTTGATAATTATATGCAAGTAGTTCCATTCATTTGTTTATGCTATGGGAGATAAATTACATTTTGAAGATTAGTAGAGCTTCAGAAGTTATTTACTCGCATAAACTTCAACCATAAGAACAAGCAAACAACACACAAAGTAAGGGCAAACTTGGTTAGTCTTCCTAAGTATTCGGCTGGACTTTTAATTATTGCAAGAATAAGACCAAGTGCCTCAAAAGATTACAGATGAAGAATGTCATTCCGTGTGTGCCAGCTGGGGCTTGTTTGCCATTTCTGCTTCAGGGTTTGCTTGTCAAAAACATAAACTGCAAACCTAAAAACAGGTTCTAGATATCTGATGTTGGCCAGTGAGACGTGTATGCTATAAGATTCGTTGCAGTTTGTTCAAATTTATTTGTACAAATAAAAATTTGTACTTTTTCTACTGTAAATAAAACCTGTGAGTAAATAACTTCTGAAGCTCTGCTGAAGTGGTTGTTGGTTGTACATTAGACAGATTCAGTTTAATAAAAGAGAAAATAACTAACACAGTAACTTGTTGGCTTACTGAGTGGAGTAATCATATTGTGTGAGTGGACAGATGAGCAGCGGTTGGTGCTCAGGAATGGGGAACTGCAGTTGAGAGCACGGGGGGAGGAGCTATTTAGGTTAAGCAGTAATGTTAAATTACATAGTAAGAGAACACAGGTATGTGGAATATCTCACTTTAAAAGAACCTCTCTTTATGCATCTAGAATTAGAAATGGTTCTTGTAGTTCCCCAGGCTGTCTCTTGCTGCTTCAGATTTTTTTTTTTTTTTAATTTCCAGTTCTTCTGGCTGCTTTATTACCATTTCTGCTTGTAATGTGTCTTTCTCATGAACACCTACTCTGCCAGAAAAACAGCAGCAGAGAAAGTTGTAATACAAGCAAAGAGCAACTCTGCCTTGAGGTCTTCCAGGTGTGACTTTTTACTTTGGAGAATGGTAGTTGCTTTCTAAGTGAGTGTTCATCTGGCTGTATTTTCCTTTGTTGGTGCTATTGAACATACCAGAAGGGTGTACAATTCTTTATTCGGCCCTCTTTTTGAGGGTATTTGACATTATTTTCTTTGAGTTGTGGTCAAGTAGGACAGTCTGTTACTCTAGATATTTGGAAAAGTGGCCCCTCTAAGGGTTTTGTAGTTGCATGTAGGGTGCATCTGCCTCATCGATGTGGATTGATGGGTGGTGGTTGCCACGTGCTCCCAAATCAGAAGGGAATTGCTGACCTCTGGAGAGCTGTGGAGCTCTGCATGAGAGGCTCTGCAGGTAAGTTTCATGTGTAGAGCTTGTAACAGCTTTTGCAAAAACTGTTAGTAAGACCACAAACTTTGATTGCAAATGGAAACATCAAAAAAGGTACCACTGCATTAGGAAATGTCTTTAATAAATGAGGCTAATCCACTGCGAAACTATGTGCTACCAGGAACAACAAGAGGTGTTGCAGACACTTTTGGAATGGGTCAAGGTCAGGAATTACCTAAAGTATAACTGGTTGAAAAAGCACCACCAGTAATAAAAATTCTATGGAGTTTGTGTGTGTGTGTGTGTGGTGTTCAGCATATTCACTTGTTAAGAATTTATTATCTGTCATAAATCAGAGTTTTAAATTTCCAGCGCTTTTTGCTGCTTTTCTATTAACAAAGTGAAAGCATGACTCCAAATCTGGCAACCCTTACTCAGGAAGTGGGCATGCTTGTAAAACAGATCCCAAAGTACAGGGGCAGAATAATTCCTCTAAGCCTTAAAATACTGGGTCATTTTTTGAACAGCTAATTATTTCTGATGTGATTAATTCTGAAATTTCATTTAACTGAAACAGATGTATGTTTGACCCTGAAATGACCTGTGGAATGGTATATTTCAGTTTTAAGTATCTATAGAGAATTAATTGTCCAAGCTGATGAGTAGCTTTTTCTTCCCGATGGCATTTTAGCCGTCTGCTTCCACTGTGGATCTGCACAGTGTGAAAATCAAGGGCGGAGAAGTATTAGGAGAAGCTCAGACAGTAAGAGACTCTAAACAGTTCACTGCCAGAGAGTGTGTGTTGTCTTGGAAATCCTCCAGCGCTATTGGTTTTATTTCTTTCAAAGCGTGTGTTCTGAAGCCAGGTTTGTGGAATTGACTGAGATGCATCTTCGTGGAGCAATCACTAAAACCTTACTATTTGTTATGCAACAAAGAACAGCAATGTCCTAAATATACTCTGTGCCTTGGAATTCTTAGTATCAACTGATTAACTATATTTACTACAATGCCTAAGTACCTAATAAGATAAATGTATATATTAGAGGTAATTTTACACTTGCTGTTCTGCACATGAATGTTTTCTGCTTCACACTGCCTGAATATTAAATATAGCAGTTATTTGTTATCCTTCATAGATGCATTTTGCAAATGATCTTTGGATAGGTGTAAGACTGTTTAAATGTTTGCAATGTGCTGAAACATAGAATTCAGACCAATACTGTTTCTTTTAGTGGCATTCTTTTTTTGTCCTGTCTACAATTGGTTTTTTTATTTGTGTCCCACCTTGTGCCAAGCTTTGTGGAGCCATGTGGAGAACTGGGTCAGAGACTTGACTTGGTTAAAAATAACTCATCAAAAGAAGGATCTTTGTCAGTTCTCTGTCTTGTTCCTGTTGCACAGTGCTGTCAACAACTGTTGCATCTGAGAAGCTACCTGTCAAGTGAGATTTTTGAAGAGAAGTTAAAAATCCTAACTAATATTAGCAGACTAATCGGTATTGCTTTGTCCAGTTGACAATAGGTGAGAGACTGTAGTTGGAAAACTGTGCCATGCTGTGGTCAGCAATTAGTGAGGTAGATTGAGCTAAATGAAGTGACAGGAATCGATCTAACAGCAGATGCAGAATAACATGATTAGAAGGTAATGAATTGGGAGGAAAGAAATGTATTCAAGCTAGGAAAAAACAAATGAAAGAGATTTTCATAGTTCTTCGGTATGTAGTGATGGTCATGGTTTTTTTCTGCTACAATAGCAATGATTAGGAAACATTTTTTCAGCTTACGTTACACGTCCCTGAATTACATTCCACTGTAGAGATGTGGCTAATTTTTGTTGTAGCTGAGGTGAGTGGATTACATGACTTCAGGAGAGCACCATTGTAGGACAGTGTGTTCTAGTACCCAATTTGAGGTTGTATTCCAATAAACTTTTAAATTGGAAAACATTCTGTCATATGTTTTAAGTTTGCAAAGAGCAAGAGAGAATTCTCACCAATGAACTGCTGTGTATGAGATACAGAAATAACGTTGATATGATAAATTTTTAAATTTTAAACTGTGAATTAAAATCAAGCCATAATCAGTTACATTTCTATTCACTAACAAAATGGAAGCAAGTTATTATATTTAATTTTTTATCTTTTTTGTATCTGAAATAAACAACTTTTTAAATGTAATGCTTGTTTTTCATTTGAAGGTTATTAATATGCACAGTAAAACTCAAAATCGTTTTCTAAATATTGAAGCAC
>QWTY01007156.1:1264-13875 GCA_008033365.1 Pseudorectes ferrugineus
TATGTTTAACAGTCTGTTGTAACAGTTATATGAGGATTCAGTACTTAATTTCAGGTCTTGGAATTGGTTCAAGCTTGGTTTTATGAGTATAGGTGTGTTTTCATTTAAATATATTAAATTCATGGCAGAGAAAGACAATGGTAGAGACATAACATTGTTCACTTTCCTGTCCACTCTGTCCAGTTCTAAGATCACAAATTTTTATTTATTATTTACGGTATTCTTTCCATATTAACTTCAGATTCAGGAATGAACACCTATTCATTAAGAAGATAACTCAGATAAAATTTCCTGTTCCTACTTTCTTTAAGATTGATTTTACAAAAAACAATCAAATCAAATTTTAACCCATGGGAAAATAATATATTCTTAGCAAATATAAGAGATACTGGAAAAGCAGCTAAAAACCTGTGGGAAAAGAACGATGTCATTGGGTATAAGATTTTCCTTATGCAGTGTATTACTGTTCTATGAACTCTTCTTGAGTGGTTGATATTCAGCTGCCAAGGCCAAGAATATTCTTTTTCCCAAAGAGCATTAAATTTATCTCAGCAGACTGTCCAAGCAATTCAATTTTGTTAAGAACTGATGAAAATCTATCATTTAGCAATGATGGATGGATATGGCACTTCCTTCAGTCCAATTTAAGTGCTGAGTATAGGCAGCAATGATAATTCTTTTAAAAGTGAGGCACAGCAGTAAGTTGTCTCTTTCTATTGAAGTTAATGTTGAACCACCAACTTGCAGAATGGCACATCCATCAAATAAGAAATCTTAATGCATGAGCAACCTGTCCGTCACTGTTTTGAAATGAACAAAGATGTTATCATCACCACAATGTTTTATTTCTATCTAGTACCTTTTATTCCATACCTTAGTTTCTAATCATGATATACATTTGCTGGTGGAGGTATAAAGAAGAGGTTGACCAGAGAAGTTGTGGAAGATCTCTGGAAGTTTTCAAGGCTAGGTTGGATGTGGCTTTAAGAAACCTTATCTAGTGAAAGGTGTCCCTGCTCATGGAAGGATGATTGGAAAGAAAGGATCTTTAAGATCCCTTCCAGTCCACACCATTCTACGATTCTAGAATTTTATGTGCACAGTGGTACACTTAGTTTTCAGACTACCTTTTGGTAGGACAACCTAAGATCCTTTTTTTTTCTTTTTTTCTGAATGTATGTCTAAACACAACATAGGAAAAAATATTAAGGGGTGTCCTAATGACAAAATTCCTTGATAATATTCAGATAAGGAAAACCAATATGAAAAGCCCATATCTTTTCCTTTTGATGTTGACTCACTATCTTGAGATACAAATATGCCTTTCCAAAGTGCTCAGCCATGTTTTTAGGGAGGAATGCATAAGTAACGTAAAGATGTAGCTAGCAACCACACCACTTATATTTTAAAAAGCGATATGTAAAAGAATCTGGAGACTATATGAGCTATCTGGTCCCGTTTACTTGATATGTAATGTGTTGATGAAGGTTCCAGTTACCTACATTGCAATTTTATCACTACCATACATACTTCCTGCACTGTTAACATCCTCAGTATTGAGGATGCAATGACCTTTGGAAAATTAACTTCTTTTCATGCTCTTTCTTCTTTATAGTAGTCTCAAAGTTGAAATAGATCTATAATGTTGGGACAACTGAGAAATGATATAGAGGAGAATAGAATTCACTAAACAGTGTAATCAGCCTTATACCTCAACTTCTACCTGATCTAGAAGGGACAATTTATGATTTTGAACTGTCAGTCTCACATTCTTCACTAATGTTGTTTTTTCTTTTATTTTAATTACACATAAGATAAGCATAACTTATATAATAATGCAATACCTATTAACATTGGCTATTTCAGTCTAGGACAATTTTTTTAAAGTCTGTCTACCACTATCTCATGAAAACACAAGATGTGTTTAGATTGTACAGAATAATACTTGAATAGTGTCAGAGTAATTATACCACACTCATTTGACATTTCTTGGCATATGGAGAAGGCATATTTACATTCAAGTGCTAAATTAACCAATTTCCTTAAAATAGATAAAAAGGACCCTACTGTTGTTTTATAATTTCATCACTTTTTTTTTTAATCTAATTTAGCTGTAATTTTTCTTATCTCCTTAAAGCTCTACAACAGCTCTCTGGCTGATGTGACACAGCTACATAACAGTTCTCTTTCAGCAAAGTATTTGAAGTGTGTCTATAGGCTGAAAAACTAACCATGTCCTCACTTGCAAGTAGTTGTTTAAGTCCCATTATTTTTGTGTTTTGAAGGACAGGGTGGGTTTATAAACTTTGAATGATAAGGTTGGACAGCCTAAAAGAGTTGTAAAAGAAAGACAATCTTTCATTTTCTTATTTTACTTAGATACAATGGCACTTGATTGTTTGTCACAGTTGAGCTAGCTAATTGATGTACTGCTAAAAGTGGTGATAAGCATTGGGAAAGCCTATCTCAATCTGTTAATCACATTGGTTTATTGAAACTCCATCAGGAAATTATTAAAACAGCCTCAGACTTTCCATATATTCTGTTGTCTTATCCTGCTTTCCCTGTGCATGATACACCAGGGACACTGCATTACTCTTCATAGCCTGTAGCTATGTCTGGAGTTAAAAGATCTCTGTATCATCTGTAAAACCTTTTCCGTTTTCATATGACTTTTCATCAGCCTATGAAATAAAAATGCGGAGATGAAACTTATGGGATTTCAGAAACTCTTCATTTGACATTTGAACATTAAATGTTCACTGGACCCTTTATTTCAAAGCCAAGAAAAGGTATTGCTATTATCCCAGAAATTTGTACAATACAATATTTTCTTTTTGAATGATGTGACACTACAGTCTTGCCCTCATTCCAATTCTGTATTTTTAAACTCTCTTAGAAAGCATGTCGTAGATGACTCTGAGATTTAGGGCACAATTCATAAGGCTTTAAAGAGCAAAAAAATAGGTCACCAGCCATTCATTATATGCTCCTCAGATGCTGGAGTTAAAGTCAAACCTTCTTAGAAGATCTTCAGATGAGATTTTTTTCACAGAGATTAGTATTGTGCCTTCTGAATTCTGAGCAGATTTTTTTTTTTTTTTTTTTTGGTGGGAGGATGAAGAGGAGCAGGTTGAAAGTAGAAATACAATCCTTGGGTGGAAAATAAATCCTCCTGCTAGGTTCCCCCACTGAACCACAGATTTTTCTGACCAATAATATGTCGGATTATGTCATGGTTTAACCCCAGCCAAGCGCCACACGCCGCTCACTCACTCCCTACCAGCAGGACTAGGGACAGAATCAGAAGGATAAAAACTAAAAAATTCATGGGTTGAGATAAAAACAGCTTAATAGGGAAAGAAAAAGTCACGCACACAAGCAAAGCAAAACAAGGAATAAATTCCCTGCTTCCCATGGGCAGGAAGGTGTTCAGCCATCTCCAGGACATCAGGGCCCCATCATAGGTAACAGTGATTTGGGAAGACAAACACCATCACTCCAAATGTGCCACCCCTTCCTCCTCCTTCCCTTCACTCTATATGCTGAGCATGATGTCACATGGTCTGGAATATCCCTTTGGTCAGTTTGGGTCACCTGTCCTGGCTGTGTCTCCTCCCAACCTCCCAGGCACCCCCAACTTCCTCACCAGCATGGCAGTATGAAAAGCAGAAAAGGCCTTGGCTCTGTGTAAGCCCTGCTCAGCAATAACAAAAACATCTCTGTGTTATCAACCCTGTGTTCAGCACAAATCTAAAATACAGCTCCCTGCCAGCAACTGGGAAAGAGATTAACTCTACTCCAGCCGAAATCAGCATAACTGGGCATTGAATCTAAAGTCGGTCTGCAGAACAAGGAGAATGATTCTGTAACTTTGCAGTTATAGCAAACTGATACATAAAAAAGTCCATAAATGTGATTATTAGAATTATTTAAAAATTGCTTAAATTTTAACTAAAAGCAACTTTTGGGTTTTAGTTTCCAGTGCAGTAAAATTACAAAGTCTATACCTCAAATGAAAATATTGAATGAAATTGCAAATTTTTGCCTGGTTAGAAAGGAAATAATTGATATTTGCAAACCTTACTGATCTATTTTCTCCAAATATAATGTAAAAATTTTGAGTGATTCTACATATAAAACCTTGTAATTGAATTTCAGAAGAAAGCCACAATAAAAAAATGGAAAATTAGGTGGGTTTTTTGTTAAGACTGTTTAGAGAAAATTATTTATTTCAATTTTATTATTTTCTTGGACATTTTTTTTAAGAAATAAAACTAAGATTTATTCTGTTTTTTAACTGCTCTGAAGTAAAGACAACAGACAACTCCACTAGTTGGCTATACTGTGCTTGGATATACAGTCCATTTTCTATGTAATTTCAATTTCAAGTGTTTTGATATTGGACAATCTTAGTGGAGAAATTTATACATATAGTCTATTTTATATATTAAATGACACAAAACTTGGTGTTTTTTGACTTGGTGTCATTTTGATTTATAGTAACGTTTTGTGCAGGGTTTAGGGAGAGGATGGGGAGACTTCAGCTTTTAAATACAAACAGAGGTTGCCTGTGTTCATGCTACCTGGGAGGCTTGTGGAAATCTGTATTCAGAATGTAAATTTTTGGGGGTAAGTCAAAGTCTGCCAAGAACATTGCACATTTAGATGGGAGTTGACTCATAATCTGGAATGTGGAACCACAACACACAGTTATTTGGATAGGCTGAATATTATTTTGGGACTGGTGCTCACAGCAAACTCTTAGAGGCCTAAAATAGCACGAAGTGGTTAACCAGAGGAAAACTGTTGAAAGTCTGTGTGTTTTCCAGGGGCAGATTGCTGAAATCTCCTTAGCACTTAGTTCCATAAATGCTTATCTAAAACCCCTTGTTGTCTGTATTGTTCCACCATATTTTTGGGATAAAAAAGACTGCTGAAGTCAAGCACTTACAGACCTCAGTGAGAAAAAGACAGTCAAAGAAATGGTTACATGGTTGCATTAATACCACCTGGAGTTCCAAGCAATCACTTGGGGTTTCTCTGTCACAATTACTCGGACTGGAACTAGACATGCTTTCTGGGTCATATGGCAAGACAATTTTTCTAGTCTGCCGACCATTCTTTCTGGAAATTGAATGTATTTGATTTTTTTAAAAAAATATTTCTATACTTCTGTGAAGGTAAGCCTGACCCTAGAAACAAATCAGAAATGACCACATAAAGCTATTTTAGAAAAGAAGATGCAGAAAAGATGGTTTCCAGTACATACATATCCACTAGCCCACAAACATGATAGTCTGAACATTGGGAAAAAACAATATTATTTTGTGACTCGATGAAAATAGTTTACATCCCTTGCTATTTATAATCTAGACATCCTGATTCAGTAGGTTGACTCACTGTGTCAGCAAGTACAGGGCACACACTAATAAATGAGGAGAGAATGTCAACTATGTTGGCAGGAAATGGCCAGTCATACAGCTGACAGCCAGTCTTGGCAAGGAATATATGTAATGGTTTGGTTCTGCAAGCTGTTTGTAGTTAGCATTACCAAAGCTGCCAGCCAATTGCCTCATCAGGTCTGCTGACAGGCAGTAATCTAATCTGGCCTCCCATTTGCTCTTTGTTTTTATCTGCTAAACACAACTTCATCTTTCCCGTGGTTGACTTGTATGCTATTTAAAATCTGAACATTGCATTCAATCTTGTGGACATGAGAATAGCAGAGGTGTTATAATCAAAATCATATAGAACTCGGCCTCTGGAAACAATTTTTCATGAAGATGTGCTTGGATTTCAAAATAAACTTACTATAAAACAGAAGATAAATGTGGTTGCATTATTTTCTCCATATATGTCCTGTTTCAAGCTGAAGTTTGAAAGTAGGGTTGTTTTCCATGATAAGGAATTCTAAATAGATATCAGGGATAGACTGGAGGGACAGTTGCAGGTACAGTGGAAAACAGATTCAAGGTTGCTGGCTTGATCAAAGCACAAAAATAAGTAGTATGCATTGTGCTTGAACAAAGTAACTTACATGTAAGAAAGGTTATACAAGATATGTTCAGATTTGCTGGTTTTATTTCAAGTTATGTGTTGAAAAGCTGTTGGCTTAAGATTCATCACTGAGGAGTCAGTGTGTTCTTACGGCTTTGACTGACTTGAAAATTATTATTTCTGGTACAAAAGTACTAATCTAGTATGTCTGTTCATGTAAAGTCAGGATGGTCTAGTGGGAAGGGCACTAAACTGGTATAATTTCTTTTCTCCTCCAGAAGCTCCCTGTGTGCTGGTGGCATATTTGATTAGGACTAGATCAAGAAAAATGTTGTGTATCAAAAAGTCTTTCTGATAAACATTAACTGCCTCTGCCTAGCAATTCATTTCTCAAAGCAGCCAGTTTATTGGAGCCAAGCCTTGCAACTGCCAGTATTTTCAGACATGAATTTCCACTGACACAGCGCTTCTGGCCCTGTGCATGTGCCCAGATGTGACTCGCTCTGGTCAGCATGTAGCAGCTTGGCATTCATGGCAACATCCTGCTGGTATTACAGACCAGGTGTTGTATAACTCTTCCATGCAAAATGAAATGAGCCTATCTGGTTTGCTGTGCTCACCTCTCGCCAAATTATATCTGTGAGGAAGATGTAATCCCAGGAGCTGCGGGGTCATTTCTGTTCTGTGGTGAAGGCAAGTGACTCTGGGTTTTCTCTGATGGCTTCACCTCCCTCCAGTGTGGTGTTATGAGACCCATACTGAAGTGCTCTTTGGAAACCTTGCTGGGGACCATGCGTTCCTTCCACCCTGGTCTTCCCGCCTTTCTTTCATAACAACATAAAATCAAGGGATAGAAATGTTCTGTCTTAAAAGAGAAAACAAAAATTGTGAAAAGTTCTTCTCTTTAACAGTAGATTCCTGCCTGTCAAAATGTACCTTGGTTTTCATTGTCTACATTTCTCAAGGCTGGCAGGACAAGTTTCATTTTCTTGAAGGAACACAGATGATAGAGGTGTTCAAGCTTGGGAATTGTTTTTTCTATAGTGTCAGGGGGTTACTAAGAAATCTGAAACTGTTACCCAGAATCAGCAATTCTTAAAGCACTGCTGGTAGCACAGCTTATGACAAGGTTCTTTTTCTTGACCTGGAAATATTAAGAATCAGTTGTGTGAAGCCTCTGGGCATCAAGGAAAAAGTCTTTTTCTGACAGCACAAATCTTCAGAGAACAAAAATACATTTGTCAAAACCTCATTAATATATAAAGATAAAATGATGTGCCAAAGTTCATCTCGAAAATAAAAATTATGAACAATTTATCTATTAGAATATAGTTTACATATATATTTTACACCTATATAACATATTTTTATATTATCTATGCATCAGAACATAAATGATGTAATAACCTAATTTTAACAAGTGAAATAGAATGAAACATTACCAGTGTGATTGATTATCTGTTGCCAATCTATTACTATTGATTAGTTAGTAGGAAAATATGAAACAATTTAATGCAAATTACAAACAAATACCCACATCTTTTTTCCTTTAATTATTTAGTGTCAGGTGTCACATGGACATTTAAGGATCTAAGCAGATAGTCAGAATGAAATGCTGAAGAAGAAAGTGCAGTAAGCTCTAGATAAAAGTAAAGCTTTTTTACTCACTGATGGGAAAAGAAGTTTAAGTGGGAATTGATGCTTGAGAGAAGGGAGAAAAAATGAGGCCAGCTGGATGTGTTGTGATGGATTTACTAACTGTATTGTGCAAAATGGATAAGGACAGTCTCATCCAGAATTAAAAAGTATTTTTTATGCAAAGTCCATTAGAAATCTCCCGTTTTGCAATTTTCTTACAGTACTGGGACAATAATTAGATTGGCAGGTGACACAATGCTATTTGATCTATTTACATGATTTCCTTTTTCTTGCGACAGCTCTTCTGTTTTCGTTCCTAGTACAGGTCATGTTTGATCCTTCTTGAAAGGACAAGATGTATCTCCCCTCTTCAGTGAAGTGCCTTCAATATCTGCTGCTTCTGTTGCACGTGCTGAAGTCTTCCCATGCTGTCTCCCTATTCCACAAGATCTCGAGCAAGTCAGGCATTGATAAGGAGATTTGCCTCCAACAGACAGAGTTCCACTTTTTAGGAGCCTCTCAAAATAAATTAAATCTCCTTTTGAATAATCTGAAACATATGTTTCCCTGTAGGAATTATTTATTTTCAGAATTTATCCTTCTGTTCTTAGCTCAAAGGGAAAAGCATAAGTCACCAGGCCCAAAAATCACCCGAGGCCAAAAAAGGACTTGCCCACACTACAGGTCTGTTGTTCAAAGTACATCAGAACTTTGCAACAGTAAAATACCAGAAGTGGCAACTAAGATGAATGCCTGTAGGTTTTTTCCAATCAATGAAAATATCAACAGTAAAAAAAGCTTGTGTTTGACTGGAGAAATATGGGGGTTTTTAACTGTTAAAGAAGCACTACAAGAGCATTTTAAGATTCTGTCTGTTTTCTTAGCTAAAAAGGAATTCCAAATCAACACATCTGTTTTGGCTTAATATTTGTAATCATAAACCTTTTTGAGGAATGACAATATTCTCTCTTGAATGTGATGTGTCCATGCATGATGACCAGGAGAGTTCTACACGGAAAACAAGAGAGAGAAGGGGCAGAGAGGAAAGGAAGAAAGGTCTACCAAAATAAAATTGTATTTTCTTTACTGATTGTGGTCTGGGTTTCATCTACTTAAATTTTTCTCATCTCATTTGAGGTTATAGAGTATAATGTACCACAGCTATGTAATTGACATGACGTAAAACCCCAGTGGGAAAGACACTTTTGGGATGAAGTTTTCTGACAAACAGACTTGAAAAGAACAGTCAAATTGTTCTTCCCATACTTCATGCTCAAAGGAAAAAATTGGACCCCACATCACTCAAAGTGTAATTGTTCACGAAAATTAATTATAAATTTCAAGGGAATAAGTTTCTCTTTGCCATTACATGAAAAACAGGATAGGCTGGATCTAAAAAGCATTGAGTAATTCTTTCAAGTAGTGCAGGACAATACTTATATTTGGGCCTTGACTGCAGTAAAATGTTATCTGTGATCTTGTCCAGATTTTTATATTTTTTATTTTGATGATGATGATGATAATGATGGTGATGATGGAGTCATTCTCCAAAATGCCACTACAAATCTAGGCTCCAGTAGAAGGCAATAGGTCCAGGGTAGTTACTTAAATTAGGAATGTGTTGAATGTAATTGATTTCTATTTGATGACTACTCTAGGGATAGTGGAATTAATACTGGGGGCCACAGCCCACAACAGATCATCTCACTGTTCTGAATTATGCTTTGCATAGTATTAATATCACTCTTTTAGTTTTAGTTTCCATACAATGAAGTGACTACAAACTTTTACATACTTGTATTAAAATTTGTTTGTACAGAGATAGATTTGAATTTGATTTTTAAAGTGATAAAAATACACTTATGTCTTGCCTTGAAAGTGAAAAATTGAATGCTTACAGGTTTTAGGCTTCTCAAATTCTCAAATGGCTAATCATTTAAAAGAAGAGAAGGGAAGAAAGGAGGGGAAGAAAAATTTTCAAAACATTTCAAATTGCAAAGCACATTGTGACAGACTGTGATGAGTTTCAGAAAGTGATACAAAGCATTCCCCACTCAGTGTGTGATTTTCACCTTCTATTTGTCTATCACTTTGTCTAGGGTTTGTTGCTAGCTTCCACACTGAGAGAGAACTTTGAGCTTGAACTTCTACTTTAACTCATGATGTCCTTCAACCTTAGGTATTGAAGCATATTATCTATAAATGAAGAATGAGTTGAGAGGCCTGGGAGCAGGTTTCAGTTTTTCAAGATGAATCCAGCAATTGAGACAGAAGATTTTGTCATAGTTCCACCACAAATCCCCTCCTCTCCCTTTCCCTTTCCTCCCCTTCCCAAGGTGTTTGAGTGGTCTAAGGAAGGAAACATTGGAGAGCACAAATAGATCCCAAATATGAATAGGAAGCAATAAGATATATGTATATATACATGTTATAAACCAGTTTAAATTGAAAAAAAAACCTGATTGGTATGCATCATTCCTTCCATGCTTGGGGTATTTTTTTTCTGACTTAGGCACTATAGTTCAACCATCTCTCTGGCATTCTCACTTTTGACAGGGTTTACATTTATTAGGTTTATGTTGACTTAATGTCAACCTAGTACAGATGAATATAGTGGAGATAGTAATAAAAACATAGTGCTCAGCACAAAGGACATGTAAAATATTCAAGGTGGTTTGTATGTCATTGGAACTGAAGGTATTCAAAGGATACCTTTGATATCTTCCACTGGGAGTGTGTTTACTTTACACAGCAATAAATTTATTTATTATATTAATTAGATTTGTGGATCCTGTACAGCTGCCATGGGATAAATGAACATTCACTTATGACTTTTTTCACTTTACTGGGAGGCAAAATGAGAGAATGCTTGTTGATAAGGTAATTTAGAGTGGAACTGCATTGTACAACATTGGTATCAGTTTACTGACATTTTAAGTGTTTCTAATAAGAGGTTAACTTTGGAGTTATTTTCCTCAGAATATCACATAAGGTAAGCATGCAGTAAATATTACATCTGTTTCCATCACTAGCTAGGAGTCTTGTTCTTTTAAAAGCTGACATTTTGCATGGGAGTAAGTGAAGAGTTGCAAAATAAAAGTATTTTTCCTTGGTTTGCAAATGTCTAAAGGCAGTTCTCATTAGTTCTGGATTCTTTTGAACCTCCATCATTTGGAACAGCTCAGGACTTTAACTCAGCCATTTGTCAGATGTGATGGAACATCAAACAATCAAATGGAAATACATGAAAAACACATGTTTAAAAAAAGCATCCACATGTGCAAAAAACTTCTTTAATGGTGCTCATCATCTCTTATGTAAATCTGAATGAAACTTACATTTTTTATGTATTTCCACTGCACTATCATATTCAAATCTGGTGGTAACAAATTGATCAACAATAACAATTTTAATACAGCAGTATATTGAACATGACATACGCTATTAATTTAGAAATTCAGTTTTTATTGACTTCAGTTGTCTACTTCCTCTTTTTCTCCCAGTTGAACTTTGAAAAGGGCACTTTTGACTTTTCTTTTGTGCCCATTCAAGACTTCTCTGTAAATTAGTTGCATATGTACATTTCTGTGTGCTTTTTGCATGTAGATGATGGAATGTAAATGTGGGAGAGTTGTCTCATGTTTTCATGAGGATGGGGTTTTAGAAATGCAGCCTTGGTACAGGGAATGTATTTGACTGCAAGCTGTTTGATTTGTTTATATGCAACTTGGAGGAAATGCTTTTAAAATCTGGTGTTGGTGCTGTATTGAAAAACTGTGCAAAAACCACTGATAACTTATTTGTCCCAATTTGTTTTGGGGAGACTTGCTTATTTACACTATTCAGTCTTCTGTAAATTATACCTTTTATTGTGCAGGTAGGTCAGCAGATAAAGGGCAATTTTTGTGTCATTTGCAAAGTTAGAACCTGCATCCTAAAAATTCCTTGCCTTGTTGCTTTTCTTTCCCCTCTACAGTTCATTGAAAATATCCTAGGTTTTATCATCTACCTGAAGTTTACAACTATCATCTTAGAATCTGTGATTTGGACTGCTTTCTTGGGGATGTGGAAGTGCTGCAAGATCTGTGTTGTGGTGGTGTTCTCTCCCCTTGCCCTTCTCCTCCCAAATATCTGGAAAGCAAGAATGCAGAGAACTTTAAGACTTACTGTGATTTTGAACATCTCAAACTCTCTTGAATCTTCCACGGAAATACAGTATATCATTGTTAGATTGTTGGCTACTATAAAATTATCTTCCCCCTTAGTCCACTTAAAATAAGCCATATAAAACAGAATATTTTAACCACAAAGTCATGGGATCAGGTACTAGAAAAGACTAGTCTGAGCATCATGTACACATACATTCTTATGTTTATTCAAAATTTTTGTGTTTTATAGTAAGATTTTTTTCATATTCATCTGAACAATTGCTGTTTTTTAGCACTGAAACATTTTAAGAGTAGGTGTTATAGCCTGAGCATGCAAAAACATGTTAGTGAAGAGTGTAGATTAGAAGACCTAACTCAAGTTGTTCAAATGAAATTCATTTGTAGACATAGAACATGTCACAGATATCCACTGCAGTTCTTCGTGGGATTAAATCAATGCAAGTTAGCGTGCTGTGTGTTCACTGATGGTAATAGAGTGTTATTACTTTCTGGATGTATCTGTTTTATGTGAATCTGACTGCCAGACAGAAAGAAAATCCTGCTGTATTCTCTGGATGTCTGTTTTGTGTTAAAAAGAATTTAAAATATTAACTTAAACACAAAACTTTAAAACACAGAAAGAAAACAACAGTTGAAAAAAAATCTATAATATTTTACAGCAATTTATTACTTTGTTTGATCATGCAAAATTTTAGTCAGGATTATTTTTGTTGCCAAGTCCAAACTATACTTAGCATTAAGAGAGAAAATAATTTAATTTGCATTATGTTTTCTTGTTTTATACAGAACTGGAGATTTAGTAAG
>QWTY01007157.1:0-14386 GCA_008033365.1 Pseudorectes ferrugineus
GAAGGCCCTTCAAATAAATACCCGTTTTTATTCTCTTAATCTTGTGTGGCCTCTGTTTTCAGGTAGCCACTTCAAGGCATCAGAAGAAATAGAAAGGCAGAAAAAAACATGGCAGAATTGGCAAGGACTGAAAATCTGAACTAACCTGCAGCAAAGAGATGCCAATGACTGTGGCTGGGAGCAGAGGGAGAATCTCAGGTGACACAGAGCAGAAATGGGAGTGCAGGGATAGGGGACATGATTGTTAGGTGTGTCCACAGCAGATGTAAAATCCTTGGCTTTGTTTCAACTCATGCAGAAGAAAAAATTACAGTTCTGTGCAAGGAAACTTACTGTAGGGAAATACCTGAATCAGCATTGCCTTTGAAAGCTTACATCATTCACTAATGGATGTTTAGAAGTCTTGGTAATAGCCACTTAATGGCTTGTTTGTAAGATCACTTCAGGAATTTGGAGAACTAGGTGGAATCTCTATTTTTGCTACAGAGCTAAGATGTTATGCTGCCAGAATTATGCATATGATTTTTTTTTTTCTAGTTTTCTCTGCTACACGATGTTGTAAAGTGTTAAACACTTTGGGAAACCACTTGAAGGGCAATCAACTAAACAGGACCCAAATGTCTCTGTGCCTCAGCTTCCGTCCCTTCTGCAAAGTGTCCTTGCTCTCATCTCTCAGGCGTACTAGGGATGATACTAGGAGAGAAATTTGTAATGGCTGTGGACCAGTTGCTGTGAAATGACATCATCACAGACAGTTCCAGGAGGTAATGAATAATTTCATACTCGATAATACATTGATCTGTGGCACTGCAAATAAAGTCTGAGCCATCCCTTCAAAGGAGGTACGTAGAAAGGTTGAATAAAAGTTTGCACATCAGCTGTTTTGCACATCAAATGAGTCTGAGATATGATTCTATGGCCATAGAACATTGTGTACTCTGTCACACAATAGAGTATTTCACCTCACAGTGCTTATAGACAAGAGGGTTGGATGAAATTTGGACAGGCAGCTTTTTTTTTCTCTTGTTTCCTAACTTATTTTTCTTTTAACACGATTTTTAATCTCACAGCCCAACTGTGAGAAGGCAGATTAGGCTTTCCTAAGAACAGGGTGTTGGTTAATTCACTGTCCACTGAGAATAAATGTTTCTGAGAATGCTTTCCTCAGTAGTGACCTCACTTCTTTTTTCCTTTTCTTCATCTATCAAACACTAGATAAGTTGCTTTTAGAAATGCAGCTTTCAATTTTAACCTGGTTTATGCAGCACTTTCATCACAATTCAGTCCTTTGTAATCAGATCATTTATAAAATTGCCCAAGGAGGAACATTGTTTCCAAGAACTATGAGTAAGATGATTATGAGTAAGACCCATTATGAGGATCTAATAACAAAACCAAGAGTTTTGACTCAGAAAGGAATAGTCTGACCTGGCCTGGGAACTCTGTAGTAAATAGTTAAACTTAAAATCAATCTATCGTGTTTAAGGCTTCAAGGTAGTAGGAGAGGACAGAGAGAAACCTGGACTGCAGGTTTGTCTCCCTGGTGACCAGAGTTTTCCATATTGTCTGCTGCCCACCTGGAAGCTCAATGTGCTTACTTTGTTCAGGTGATTTTGTGGCCATCTGCTCTATGAGACAGTTTACATTTTGCCTTGGTAGACTTTGTAAGAGATTCCTGCATAGAGCAAGGTAGAGTTCAAAATACCCTGTGCAGTCCCCACAAGGAGACTGACCCTCTGTTGCACAGCACTGTCCAGCTTTTTTCTCTCCAAGGAAAAGAAGGGAGCTGAGACAAAATGTAAACCCTACAATGAACAAAATAATTAACTGAAAATTTAATTAGTCAGGAACAGGGCCTTACTTCTGAAAGCCTTGCCTGCTAATACATCTTCTGACTTGGGTGGTGCTGCCGTTCACGTCTCTGGTTGCAACAGGTACAAACAAGTAGTCCAAAGGTAGAAGCAGATTACATAGACTTTTAATATCTGAAAATGATTTGAAATGCTTGATGTCACAGGATCCAGTGTGTTTTCAGAATGGGCTATAGAGATAATAACAGGAAACTTGCATTTTGGTCCTGGTTGGACTAAGCAGGACTCAGTATTACACAGATGCAGGTGGCTTTTGTTTCAAGTCTACAACCTTCTGGATCCCACTGAGCTTTATTTATCTCAAGATTTTGGTGGTCTGAAAAAGACATTTTAGACCACTGTCCAGAGAGTGGCATATTTAAATGGGTGGTAGAGAGAATCTCCTTCCCTTGCTCCTCCATCCCTTAAACACCACATCTGGCTAGAAGTTCTGCTGCTCTCTGCAGGTTTGTCTGGGTCTGCAAGCAGAGGTAGGGATTGGGAGACAGGAAGGCAAATAGTTGAAACAGTGAACACAACAAGCTCTAGTCAATTTAGACAGGACATTGTTGGTCTCTATGGACTATTTTGCAGAGATCTCAAAGGAGAGCTTAAAAAGGCAGCTTTATTGCCTGGAGGCTTGACAGAAGTTAACACTTCTCCTTGAAAAGCGCAAGTCAAAATGGATGAAAATTGCTACATCTAAAGCACGGATGAGTTTGGTGGATGAATCACTAGGAAAAAACTTTACAAACTGTTTTGCAAGAGGACAAGCCTAGAGAGCTCCCTACTGGTCTTTAAATACCTATGAAGATGTTCTTTCAGTATTGCAGTAATTGTGAAAACCATAACAATGGTGTTGAGCCAGTTACACATTTTGCTTTGTAGCATGGTAAAAACCATGTAAATCTCTGATACTTAGGTACTATGGAATGCCAAAATCTCCTCCAGAAAAACAAACAAAGGTAGCTAGCATCAGGTCAATTAAAACGTGCTTGGATGTTGTTTTTTTACACTTTTAAGTTCTTTGTGATGTAAATAAAATCAAGACATTCTCTTTAACTTGGGAATAAAATTGTTTGATGCTAAACCCCATATAAATAAGATTTTAGAGCAGTTTCAAGATTGGAATTCTTTCTGAGATCAGAAAATTTACAAAACTATCTCAGGTCCAGTTTTGACTATTCAATATTTTAGAAACAAAATAACAACAACTGTCTTAACAGCCTCTCAACTACCTCTGCTCACACTTAGCAGTCAGGACTATTTTATTTCTCCTAGTAAGTCTCGCAGTTGAAGATGAGATACTATGTGGCAAGAAGCTGCAGGCAGATGTGCATTGTGGCTCACAAGAGATTTTATTAATATGATGTTCCTATTTAGTGAGAGCACAAAATACATCCTGCCAGTTTCCATAATAGAGCCCACTCCTGAGCAAAGGTAACATGCAGAAATACCACTGGTTTGTTATGGGGCACAATCAGCCAGACAGACCAGGACAAAAAGGGCTTATCTTGAAGTAAGTTAATTTGAACAGAAAAATATCTATTTTGGATTGAAATCTAATCAAGTGTTTGAGACAGTTCTGTTTGGAAAGGGCAGATGATTTTCACTTCAAATTGCTTCATTGCAAAATCTCTGCCAAATTATCTCGCTGGCAAGATGGAGCCACCTGGCATTTTTGAATGGCTGCTGGGAGTGGCTGCATGCCAAAAATTTGCCAGACTGCGGCGATTAGTTTTAAAGAACTTGGCCTATGCTGTTCTTTCTCTGTGCAATGTCCTCGGGTCCCTCAAGCCAGGCAGATTCCTGCACACTTATCAGGAAGGATGCATAGCTTTTGGAGTTAGGGAGGATGCTCTTGCACCTGCAGTTTTGGTCATCATGAGGTAACATGGCAAATTTCTGGTGTTCCCAGGAATCTCTTTGCTTTTTGCCTTCAATCTTCCACTATGAAGTATTTGTTGAAAGGCAAAGGTTGTGCATAGTTGCCTTTCAGTTTTGTGGAATAATTATACTTCTGGAAATGAGAAGGTTGCTATGCTGGGAGGCCACAATGGGAGGCACAGGCATTCTTGGCTCTATATCCATTGTGAATGTCCACAATGAAGAGGCTCCTGTGCCACTGATTAGGAGTGCCCTTTGTTACAGGACATTTTTTCCTTAGCAAATATGTAGGTTTGATAAAGCTCCCACATGCTGAATAATGACCCAAGGCCAAGCACCAATTAATGGTCTAGTTTATAAATGGAGAAGGAAACAGAATCTGCCTTTTAGCCTTTGAATAGCAAGCCTGTTTTAAACAGCTTGACTGTCATCTCTTTAAATTCACTTAGAAGATCTGTGGGCTTTAGCTCATTGCCTGTGTGGATCTCTGCACTCCTGGGCAAGTTTTCCAGGACCTTGGTGTAAAAGAAGCTTAGGCCTGCTATTTGTGTATTACTGAAACTTCTTTCAAAACTGCTGTGACAAGTAGAACAGCACCATTATAAAGCAAGAATTTTGGGAAATGTGCCTTTGGAACTTTTTAGGAAGGAGGAGGAGAGACCATCTGTTTTGCTTGTCACAATTCTTGTTTGTTTAAGATGTGAATTGCCAGAAATGTGGAAAGATTGGGTACAACGACAAGTGATAGAGTAATTTTCACACTGGACTTATGGGAAGCATGTGTTGTCCATCTGTGTGATTCTCATTTTATGCAAATTTAGGAAATATAGTCTTATGTCTAATTGTCCAAAGGTAGTTCTGAACACTCAAATAGAGGAAAGATACCACGCCATATCGTCAGTAGGCCTTCCTTTGGCTCTGCAACACGCCAGTGCAGAATGCTGCTTGTTTGAAACTACAAATCATAATAAACATTTATATTTAGAATCCCATAAAATAATGTTTCAGGGTCTGCAAAACACTGCAGACCCATGCTTGGGTTTTCCTGGAAGTGGAACAGGATGCCACAATTTTCCTGACCTTCCTAAGCAGGTGTTACCAACCTGCCCTGAGTCACATGCTGATGCCTGCTGGATCATGATGCTGGGGGAACACTAGAAGAGGATGGTGAAAGTCTGCAAGCTAAAAAATACATAGCTGTACATGGTTAAAGCTTAAACAAGGCATATCTGAGCTTCTGGGAATAAGCTTTAATTTAAGGTTTGTTTTGGGGGAGGAAAGTGTTTATTTGCCTTCTTAAAAAAGAAATCACACTCCTCGGAGGGTGATGGAAGTTCTACCTGGAGCATATTGCATTTTTCAGAGCTCGTGAAAATGATACTTCCCCTTATCTACCCTAAGCAGCTTCATTGAATAGGTCCCAAAAGATACACTTTCCCCCCACCTTTTTTCCTTTTTATCAGTTCATGGTTTGTCTACAGACTGCAAACGATTCTGTATTTTTTTCACTCAGTGTGACATCTGGAAATGTGACCAGAAATAATTCTTAATTCCACTGTCATTGAAGTGCGAGCAGTCCCAATTTAAAATACACTTTTTTGAGAGTGTTCAGTCAAGGATTGCTTCAGTGCTTGATCTTGTAGAAAGACAAAAGAGATCCACATGTAGTGAATATGAGAATCAGTTTGGAATTCTTATTGGAAGTTCCCATTAAATATTTTCCTTTGTTGATGATTCTTTAAATGGTACAATGCCAGCAGTACCAAAGATTTAGGTTTGCACGTTGTTGCTTACTGAACCCTCTTTAGACAGACACCCTGGTTCTACACACGGGCTTTTAGGATTTTTTTAGCTGTCTGTTGTTGTTGTTTGGATGATTTCAAGGTGATTCCCATTTGTGATTTTAAAAATATCCTGTTTACTGTATGGTGTATCATTAAATCAGAAAAAAACCAACCACGCAAGAAGACAAATTTTTTAATAAATAGCAATATAGTGATGGTAATTTGTAAACATACTGATTCTGACTCCTTGCAATCTGTCTGGCTTTTGAGGATAGCTCTGTTGTATTTGTGAGCAGAATGGAAATCTTGTTCATAATGCCTGTGGGTCAGTTCTGCAATATCTGATGTCAGAAAGTCTGTCGCTGAATACTGGAAAGACAGTGTACAGGACCCTGGGTTTTGGCTGGGTCAAGAATACTGCTATATATAATAAGTCTCAGACACCTTTAGGTATGTGAAGCTAAAATGGTGTAGGAGAAATGGACTGACTAAAGAGAAGATAGGGACCATCACAATCAAAGAAAAAGAGAGATTCAGCAGAGCCTTATCTTGCTATGGGTCTCACATGGTGAAGGGACAGAAACTAGAGAAGTTAGCTCTTGTGTATCCAGCAGGACAAGAAAGAGAAGCAGGGAAAAGACAGAAATCCATATTACATTGACTGAGGTAGAAATCCATATTTCATAGAGCAGCTCATTACTCAGAGAGGACTCTCAGAGGAGGGGGATGAAACATATTTTCTTTGTCCAGCAGGATTATTTAATAAGTAGGTTTGCTGGTTTTCAGGTGGGAGAGGCTGGGGAAAGGTTTCAAGTCTCGTTTGGTGGCAATATCAAGCTGCTGTTTTTGGAGGTGGTGGGAATCAAAGGTGGAGGAGGACAAAAGGAAAGGGAAGATTTGAGGTGGCAGAAGAAGGATGCTCCTGTGCGACGCAGGATGGATGGATTCAAAAGTGAGGAACAGCAGCTTTGTGAAACACAATCTTTCTTTCTCTGTCTGTCTGTTTTCTCTGTCTCAAAAGACAAGCTCCGTGTCAGCCTCCTACTAAAATGTGCCTTACCTTGAGGAAAGACTGGTCCAGACTTAATTATCTTAGGAAACTGGAAGCTTTTTTTTTTTCTGTCCTAGAGTACTTGTTAAATGCATCTCCACGGTTAATAAGTCCAACAAGGCTTATAAAATTCTTACATATGTGTAATTTGAGCTATAAATAGTAAGTTATCTGAATATGGTGCAACTGTCTGTTTAAAAATTTTAAATGGAATAATCAAGTATATTTTATAGGTGGCTGCCCAGTAGAAACTGCTCCATAATTAAGGTTTTTCTCTTGTCAATGTATGCAAAATACATTTAAAAAACACTTCAATGTAATTTTATGGATTCTAAGTTTGAAGATATATTTATCTTTAAGATAAACATGGCAGCCAATTTGCAGTAAGCAATAACTTATTAAACTTATGATACTGGAAATTTGGTGTCTGAAGGAGTGAACTGCAGTACTTGTTCTGCTTCCTCTTTGGATTATATAAGGATGTGTTTAAACTCCAGCTGATTCACTGAAACCTCTGGGTTTTCTTTTGATGCTTTCACCAAGCATTACCTTATTCATGCAAAACAAGGAATTCAGGAGATTTGAATAAACAACTTGTAGCTGTCCATGTTTTCTGCTAGTATGTTTTAATCAAACAATCATGAGCTATATGTTGCTATGTTACTGCTTTGTCTTTGTCTTTGCTTGCCTTCAACAGAACTAATCTTTCCCAAAGCTGCACCATGCTCCTGCCACACTGCAAATATGCTGCATAGATGTGTCCTATAAGCAAGTCAGCTGAAGTATCTCTGTGTTGTAAGCTGATTTAAGGAAGCAGGAAGGAAGAGGTACACCTCCTCTCTTCCACGCCCAAAATATTGTGGAATCTGCAACAACTTCAGAAATTCTTGCATGTTGCTGGAGGTGGTTTTAGTTTTCACACCAGAAGTAATTTAATTTCAGCACTTAAAGCCCAAAAAGCTCCAACATATTGCTAGCGTGCAAAAATTCCATGTGTGCTAAAAAACAACAGCATATGGTTGGGTGGGGTGTGACCAAAATGAACATAGTTATCACATTGTGAACTTTCTTTTTACAGACTTGATTAAATAAGGAAGAGGGGGGCAAAGGGGGGCATCTAGCACGAGAACCTGGAATCCTCTTAGAGTCTGTCCTTTCAAGTGCTGTGTAGTGAACGGAAAGGTTCATCTTGCATAAACTGGGGTTTAAAATAGGAGACTGACATTTCATCTGAACATGAACAGGTAGACAAAGGAAAGGTGGAAAGAAGGCAAGATGTCTCTGGGGTGAATCGATAGGGGAGAATGGTAGGACATACAGGCCAGAGGGGAACTTCAGCCCTCCCTGTTTGCTCTTAGAAATTAGGTTGATTGGATTATTTGCTTTGAATTGGGTAGAACAAGTTTTAAGAGGGTTCATTTTCTGGGACTGTGTGTTTCAGGATGTTTAAACTTTACCATCAGTTCTTCTCAGCATAATTTTATGCTGAGGTAATTGTAGAAACAAATAACTTAAGTAATCTCTGATTGTGACTGTATATATATCCACAGTAATTTTTTTTTGACTCAGGTCTCTTTTCCATTGAGTATTTGAGACCTTATCAGGTCCCCATATATAAATATCTAAAAATTGTGCAAATCAAAATCAGAAATATTTCTGGAAACTTGTGTCTAGATACTTGACTTATCCTTCTGAATCCCTGGTGGCAAGGTTGAAACCCTTTAAGACAGTAATATCAAGAAGCTCAGATGACTAAAATCAACATGCAGTTGTTTTGTGTGATTATGTGGCTGCACCTAAAACCCCTCAACTGAGTGTATCTGTCTTTAGTTGTTAGTGTAGGATGCCTGCCTAGTTTACTTTGCTCTTGTCTGCCTTTCCTGTGCTCTTCTGAGTGTAAATATACCAACAGGAGCAGAATCCTTATTTTCTGGCACATCACATACTATTCTATCTGGTCTCCAGGTGTGAGTACAACAGCAGCCCACCTTTGCCAGGTAGCAGCCCTTTGCAGGCTATTGTACTGCCCAGTGCTTGGCTCTCTGCATGACCAGCACTGCTGTCCTCTGGGTGGCCAGGGAAGATGCCTTCAATTCATATTCCCAGTCAAACTGTGTCATTTCTGCTGCAGAGGCCAAACACCATCACTGGGCCAAGTGAGCTATACAACACAAAATGTGCCTTTATTTTCTTCATGCAAGTCTGTCAGATGGGTAAAAGTTAAAAACAGTCCTAGTCTGGCTCTGTTGTTGAATAATTGGTGATTTCTGCAAATTCTGTAATCTACTCTGGTTTCTAATGGTGAATTTCTTCATGCTTTTTGTTCTTCCCTTTGTCTTCTCAAGTGAATGGTCATCCTTGAGCAGCCTTAATGATTAGAGCTTGGCCCAGTTTTCTTTATGTTCTTGCAAACAACAAAATAACAATTCACATAGAAGTCTATTCTTCCAATTTCAAAGCTAAGAACAGAAAATTACTTTGGATGACTTTGCAACTTTGGAAAACCTTTGATTTTTGCCCAGAAAGGCCATTGCTCATGTTAATTATGTTGGCCGAGACAAAGCATCTTTTTCAGAAAAAAATTCAGGTTATTCTGTGGAATAATAGGGTCTGTCAACATGTGACAAGGCTTCCATATCTCGAGGGGAGGATCCAGTTGATGCAACAAAGTGTCAATCAGGATGTAGAGCTGCAGGAAGTTAACTCATGCGTACTCCAGGGTTGTCCAGATCAGATGAAGAAAGTGCCAAAAGAGCTTACCCATCATAACCAGCTGAGAGATGAGCTATCTATGAAAGACAGGACAGCTTGAAGGGCCCTGAACGGTGATCTCAGGAGATGTGTCCCTCAAGGGATAGAGACATGCTTCATGTCCTTGTACAGTCACTTGAAGCAACTTGACGTGAAAATACTAAATAAAACATACAGAACCCCCAAGAGGGCATTTCACCAAAGAGCCCGAATGGGAATTATCCAGCCTTTTAGCAGGTGTAGGGCCCTGCCTGAAAGTGGCATCATAGATGTCTCCTGAGTCTTCCCACTAAGCCAGTAATGGATCTGCAGCTTGCCAGATAGTCTGTCATAGGCTGTCAGCCACGGCTGGGAGGAGGGACGGCAGCCTCTTTTGTTCCCATGTCAAGCATGCAGAGAAGGGACTCCTAAGTAGATAATTCAAGGGGAAACAGCTGCTGAGTTCTCAATTCTCCATGACTCTCTAATTTTGCTTTCTTCTCTTAATGTATTTGCCTGCTGCTGGATGAATGTTGTGTGCTGACAGTCAGACAAATAATGAAATTCTATAAACTTCACTGAAAAACTACTGTGAAGTGTAGCTATTTTGATGCTTATGGGAGAACAAGTTGAAAGGCCTTCTTGAATATGTGGGGCCACGGATGGATAATTTTAAACTTCTGTAAAAGGGCACGCTCACTTGGTTTCTCTAGTGCTGGTCTTTTAAGCCAAACTGAGTATTACAAACTCTTCTGGTTTTGTGATTGTGAAGGAATTTTTTTCCTCTTTTAAAAAGCCTCAGCAACTGACATCACTTGAATATATGAATACAGAACATTTCACTTAAATAAATGTTTGAATTGTGGCTTGAAAACATAAATCCTGTAGACATAAAAAGGCAGACTGTTGTTAAACAACCCTTCCCACCTGATTAAAGTCATATAACTTTTAGCCTAATATCAGGCTTCTCACTCATAGTTTTCGGATATATTGGTTGACAGTATTTGGGTGTTTATATCACTTAGAAAACTGAAAAAGCGTCCATGAAGTCCAGGAAGAAAAACTTGTCTTGGGCAGTTTGTCTCTGTGAGAAATTGACTGGCTTATCCAGAGCCATGTAAACATAAACCCCTCTTACCTTCTCCTGCACCATTGCCTCAATCCTGGTTCAGACCGAGTGTGTAAAATTTGTGATTTGCAATTAGTAATTGTTCTGAGCCTGGCTAGCCTTGGCGCTGGGGTGCTTCTGGGGCCTCCCTTTTAGGGTGGGTTTTTTTTGTGTCTTTACCTGCATGCCGTGTCCGCTGGCTGGTTTTGGGTGCCCCCGCGCGGGTTCCCGTGCGCAGGCGGGGCCGCGCCGCGGGTGCTGTGCGGCGCGGCGGGCACCAGGTGGCGCCATTGCACCGGGCAGCGCGGGCGGCGCCGCTCCCGGCCCAGCGCCAGCCCGGGCTCCGCGGCCGCGGCGGTGTCCGATACCGCGGTCATCTGGGCAGGCGTGTGCTGTGTCTGAGCACTCGGTGTCTGCCTGAGGGGCAGCCTGTCAGAAACTTACCCTAGGACAGAACCTGCTTCTCCCATTCCCCTACACATCCATCACAAAGGTGAGGACGGGCACAGCATCAGCCGGTTTATTTATGTATGTATGCTTCAGAGAAATGAAGGTTGACGGCCAAAGAGTATGTCCATGTTGTCAAAATGCTTCCTTGTTTGCCCCTTCTGGCAGTCTGCAGGACAGGAGCCTCTGTTCCAGTGATTTAGTTTGAATCAAGAAGGATATTATGACCTAAGCACCACAGGGTGGTCTCAGAGCACACAAAATTGTGTTCTTTAGGATGACATCAAGAAATCCTTATGTGAGAGGCACAGAAGACGGTCACACTCCAAACACATCTGCTACAACTGTTAAGGCCCTCAGACCCCAAGCAAAGATTTAAGACTTGACTGAAGAAACGTCCCCCAAAACTTTCAGTGTGGATGCTCTTGGCTCCAACTGTTTCTCTGTATGGATCCACTCCTTTCAGGCTGTGATAAGCGCTAATTTTCACATAGCCTAAACTCACTGTAGCGTCAGCTGACAGACGTAGTGGCCCATAGGGGAAAATGAATGCCTCCAGTTTAGATACCTGCCTTTGTATCAAGTAGGTGATGTGGATAAACCCCATAGTGATGAAAGGCTTCTGGTTTCCATACACACAGAGGCAGTGTGGGCATCTTGCTGACTGTGCCACTTGTAATTTGCACTACTGGCTGTTCAGAGAAGAGATTCAGGAAATAAATTATTTTTTTCTTTGTTGTTTCACTTTTATGGCATGGTCTCAGGCTTCCCACAGACTCAGGCAGGTGTTTCTGTGTGAGTTATGCTGAGTTATGCCAGTTTTGAAGGCTTTTTTCACCCCCGCCTTAAGCGTGTTACCATTCCTCTTTTAAATCCAAAGCAAAAACTGTGGAGAGACATTGAGAAATTTGTTCTCATCCCCACTCCTTTGAAAAAAAACCTCAAAGTACAGAGATCTAGAAAATGGTGGTGCTTTCATTCTGAAAGCTGGCATCGCTTACTAACTCTGATATTTTTTGTTATAGTCAACCCTCAAATATGATATTTCTGGAAACGAAAGTTTTAGTTGCTGGGTAGAAGAGAGTTAATAATCCTGAATTTATTTAAAGGTTGTGTTTTCTATACTCATGTAAAGTTATACTCAGTGGTGCATAGAGATGGGTGGTAAATGCTGTGAAGCCTCCAACAACTTGGTGAGTGGGCATCCAACACCTCCTATCTAGAACATATTCTAGGATCATTGCAAAATACATTTAAGGTAATTTGCAAAGGCCAAAATCCTGGAAGCAGGAACTACCAAATTTGGGCTTCCTGTGTTACTTTCACTCTTGCTGAGCTGTCTCCTGCAGTCATGGCTGGGAAAAGGATTTCATGTGATATTTCCGTGACTGTGCTGCCAATGCTGCAAGAAGGATGCAGTGAGGCTTCCCAGACAACTGTAATTCCAGCCTACTCCAACTTCTTCAAGTGTCTGACTTTTTTACTGTAGCTCTTAATCCTTCAATTGAGGGTCTTTGGATGAGATGTCATTGTGTTTTTATGGAAAAACTGTAATAAGCAGTAAAACAAAAATTTCAGTAAGATTTCATCAGGATTGCTCATGTGCTGAAAAGTAATCACGTTCATAAAACATTGTTGAATTTAATCTTGTTTTTATGCTGTGAATAAGTTTTTTATTTGAAATTACATTGAATGAAATTGTATCGAATTATAGTTTCATTTAAATATTATTCTGCTTTCCTATGTAGGTATTTTGAAGGACCACAGCAAACCTGGAAAGGAGTTCTGTGTTTAAAATTATGCTTAAATAGTTAAGATGTGTTCCTTTATTTAACTGGGTATCTTATCAGGGTGGCTTTGAAATGCTGGAAAAATGAGAAAAAAATACTGTCATTTTTCAAAATGCTTTGTTTTTAGTGAATATAAATTGCCAATGAAATCTTACCCTCTGAGCCTAATTTGTAATAGTCAAGGATATGTGACAAAAAGCTTGTTTAAAAAAAAAAAAAAAAGTTTTTTTGTGTTTTATTCTTAAAGATGGATTGAAGGAAATATGTTGAAGGCAAGTTGTGCCAGCACTGCTTAACCTGCTAGTATCTTGGAGATTATTTCTGCTGGCTTTGTGGGCCTTTTCAGTGTGATCCTTGAAAATGCTAATTAATTTCAGGATTGCTGTGTGTGTGATATGCTTTGACATACACAGCAAATTAATAATAATATAATAATCTTTCTAAAAGAATTTTGAGAGCAATTTATAGTTCATGCCAGATGTCAGTTGACTGAGTAATTTAACACACTTGTGTAACTGAAAAGTAATAGCTTTTGCGAGCTTGCCATGCTGCTTATGGATATGAATGACAAAATTTATGGGTTTTTAGCTATGTGCATAATCCGAAAACATTCACTCCCTCTTGCAGGGAATAAGCAGTACCAGAAGTGCATGTGTTTTAATCATCTGAAACATATAGCTCAAATGCTATTTTATTTGTTTAAACCAGGAAAAGACATAATTCCTCTAAAGGAAGTGCTGTGAATGCAAGACCAAGAAAATTGTTCTTGTCCTATCAGTAGCTGCAGAGACCACATCTCCATAAACGTCGTTAAAGCAGCAAAGACAGCACTGTCAGCTTAGAAATTGTGCTAGAAGATATACTAAGCCTCTGGCCCTGGAATCTAAAGTGCTTCTTCCTATGTTTGTGCCCAGTGCAATGCCCCCGAATCTTGCAGGTTTCAGACCTAGATGTGACCCAGGGGATGGGGTTTAGGGAAACCACCAGGATCCCCCTTTCCAGACTTGAGCTGCCTGGAAACCATTCAGCCTGAGATGGAGCTCCTCTAGGGCAGATACAGAGAGATAGGCACCTCTGGGAGGAGGCTCCTCCCCAAAAGGTGGGCGAGTGAATTGCTTCTTGTGGGGAACCAAATCTAAGTAAGATTAATATCTCTGTCCTTTCATGCAAATTATGAAAAACCACAGAACTGAGTGGAGGGTGTTCCCTTTACCTCTCAGGAAAAAGACAATTTCACAATCATCCTGCAAGTCATGACACTGAGTGTTTCTAATTTGTTCCAATTTTACAAAAAGTGCCATACATATTTGTTTTTGTTTTGATGCCTAAAGATTTTCAACTTTTTCATATATTTGTAGCTTTGTAGATTTTAATATATAGTTGTACAGTTTCTAGCACTTTCTTACTCTTTGTCACACTTCAGAAAGCAGCTAACCCTTTATGTCACATTCTTGAAATTCTGTTTAGTCTTATTTTCACGAAAAGAATTTCTAACAAGAACTCCCTGTTTTGCAGCAGAACTTGAAAGACATAACAAGAAATACGGCAAAGAACTCCCCGGAGAGTCTCCAAGGGGCAGACCCAAGGGTGGGTTACCGGGACAACTGTTCTCCTATTGGACGTACCTACTAGATATACTAATTAATTAGACTTATAAAAATTGTGAAGATTTCATGCCACGTGTGCACACAGCTATATTTGTGCACCTGAAAGCTTTCATTAAAGAGCTGTTCTTTATA
>QWTY01007159.1:5726-18970 GCA_008033365.1 Pseudorectes ferrugineus
TGAGCTGAGCACTCTTAAGAAATTTTAATGGCAACAGAGGGAAAGCCCCCATAGGCAAATGAGACAGAGAAGGGAAAGGAAAATCTGTCAGAATGAGAAATCAGAGTTGTCATGGAGGAGTACGGAGGATTATGGGGTGTGCATGATGCACATGCAAGCAGGAAGCTCTGGGATGAGTGTTGGATGCTACCATACTCATGGAAGCCCCAAGAAGTGTGGTGTGAACAAGTCTGTCACAGGCTGGAGGGAGCTTGCAAGTTTGCTAAACTGCAAGGAAGGAGCAGCAGCAGATGATGGTGGTCAAACAGAGCAGCTCAGCTGTGCACGTGTTGGGGGAGCACACATGTAATTTTGCACTGTAGGTTAAGTGCAGAACCTTATTTCAATTTTCTTTTTCTTGGTATACTTTGGATGCTCCAGAAAAATTAACTAAATATGTCTCATGAACATTAAAGTAAAGGAGGTTGGATATTTGCTTCAGAGATATCTAGTTATCTGTATCTAGGATCTTTTTATATTGTACGGGATTAACAGCAAGGATATTATAAAAATTTTACGTTATATTTGGTAACCAAGTTTAAAATTGGAAGATGTTATTTTTTGGACATCTTTATTTAAATGTACTTATTTCATTGACTCTTAAAATAAGTGTTTTACTTTTGTGACACTTGTGGCATCTGTTTTTTCAGCCACAGTACTTTGCAAGCCTTTTTAAAAAAGTTATATTTGGGACAAATTTCTTCAGATTAAGGACGGAGGTCTTTAGGGTTTGATTATTTTATTGCTGGACAGCTGTTCTGTGCCAGTCTCTGCTTGTGTCTCCTGTTTGATCAAAACCAAATTTAAAAAAACCCAACCCAAATCCATACATGCAGGTATGTCCTATTTCTAAGGGCTCTTTAAATAAATTTTGAAAGCACTGTTTTTATCTCAGAATCAAAGAGCATTTTGTTTACTGGGCAGCAGGGATGATAACGAGGCCTATTGTCACTGAAGAGCATTCCCAGAGTGGTTCAGAAAGCAACTTCCTAAAATTATTGTATTATCTTGTCCATATATCTGCAAAATGAGAAGCAATAAGTTATTTATGGTTATGATGATTCCAGTTACAATAACTGGAGCTTTCTTCAGCCATGTATAATGGAAGCAAAATGTATGAGGTTTATTTTATTAATTCTATTTATAGCAATAAAAATATGGAATAGGAAAGTATGCAATGATAAAGGGAAATTGAAATTAAATACAATGCAAGTATCATTAGTGGCACCTTTACTATATTGCATTGACAGACTGACTTGCATTGCTAGACTAATGCTGCATTCAATAATGTTCATGTTCATCACAAAACACCTGAAGTGAATTCACAGAAGAAATTATCTTTTGGTAGAAATCAAATTATATTAGCACCTCAGCAGAAAAGTCTCTTTTGTTCTCAGACATCAGCATTAACATCCTTAAAATCAGCTTTTTCAGCTTACAAGGCAGCATGCTCTTCGATCCTTTAGGGAAATGCACTGGGGAACTGAATGTTGTCAGCCTGGACCAGGACCTGCTTTTAAGCTCTCCGTGTAAGTAAGAATGGAATGCTTTGAGGTCAGGCAATACACTTAAATCAGCTTTTATCTCAAGATGGGCTATGTAAGAACAAACAAAAGAAGTATTTATTTACCAAATATAAATACATGACACTGTTTATCAAACATTCAGAAATAAAAGGAAGTAACGTATATCTACATAACATTTTAGATTTCAAGGTCCATTTCACCCTTCAGAGGTCAGCTAGGAAGCTGAAAGATGCTTCACAGCCTTCATGTCTTAAGTCTGTTTTGCAAATAACCTGACTTTGTCTGACTACATTCATGGAAGAAAATCCTGGATTTGCTATTCCTACTTCGCAAATACCATAATTCTCCTGATGAGGTTTAACAGAATTAAAGTTCACTCTGCAAGACCCAGGAATTTTGGGCAAAGTTTCAGCTTTGCTGCCACCAGAGAAGTGTCTGCTTAATCTAACCTGGAAAAGTTAATGTTTCTTGGGTATGATCCAGGGCTAACCTTATTTTTCCATAGAGCAAATGAAAGGTTATTTTCAAGGTGAGCTGAGCAAGTAGCTGTCATTCATTGTAGGCTAAAGGCATTTCCTGTTTCCTAAGTCAATGAATGGTATCCCATCACATTGACCCTGTTATTTTCTAGAAATAGCATTTTCACAATATTGTTGCAAATAAAGTATGTTGATTACACCCCTAGATTTTCACAGTAAACAGCATTAGCCTAGATTACACTATGAAACATGAAAAAGACGTGAAAAAGAAACGATCGTATCATACAGGCAGGTAATATTTGTAAACATTCTGGTTAAGCAAAAAAAGATAACATAATTTGTTTAACTTAAAAGTATCAGCTTGGGTTAGAACCCTTTCTGCCTTCACAAACAATTGATCTCCACATTCATCACAGTGTGTCTCAATACTTGGCTACAACCCTGAGCTTAGCAGCTTATGCATAAATATGTTCCACAGAAACGAGACGTGGCAACCTATGCAAAACTTACATCTACTTTTCCATCTGCTTTTCTTGTATTTTGTGTCTCTCTCCCTTCCTTACAAGGGCCTAGCAGATTCTGCAGAACTTCAGGAAGAAAGCAATTTGCATACACAAGTGCAAACAGAATGACACTGGAGAGCAAGAGAGCGGCAATTCGATTATCTCTCTTGGTTAAAAGCTGAGAAAATCTGTGATCTGAGGGGATTACTCAGAACATCTTAGGAGGCTGTAAAAACCTTACCCTGATAAAAGTCACTTTGAATATATCATCTAATCTTCTTGTGTGAAAAAATGTTTTCCTCTCCCGTTTTCCTGCTAAATTCTAGCAAGCTCCTTATAGTATCTAAAGCCACTAGGATTTCTGCAGCTTCAGGAGACAATCTACAGAATCCCAAGGAATCTACATTAGCATCTCTGGGGTTTGGCTAGGTTTTGTGTTCCTTGTAGACTGCTCTGGGGATTGTATATACTTCATGCCAGTGTGTTGATGGATGTTTCCTGATGCTGTATAAATATTTTCTTACTTTTCTGTTGTAATAAACATTACAGGTGGAGAGTAGGTATTTCATGTCTCAGCTAGGGTGATTGTGACAGACCTTATCAGAAAGGTCAAGTTAAAATGACTGCTTACATTTTAAAATTCACTTCCATTTAGGACACCAGAAAAATGCTGAGAATGCCACATCTACTTATTCTTTGTTTATATACTTTGTGGCTGCGCCACTTTCTCTAAATATTCCCTTATGAAAGCATATGGACGTATTAGAGAAATATATATCACACTACAGGACACAGCTTTGTTCTAGCTCATTTGCTGTAGGGCGCCTGGTGTAGTAATTTTCAATTTTGAAAAGGCACTACGTTCTATTTCTGTAGGGCCACAAGAATGGGATTTTATAAAGAGCTATTCCCAAGGGCAGGCCTGTGGGAAAAGTTGTAATAAACTGCCTCCCACCATTGTATTGTCCGGCAGACAAAAAATAAACAAACACATGTCTTCCTTTCTTTTTAAAGAAACATGTATCATTGCAATTCTTTTTTTTAATCTCCATGTACTATTAGTAATGTACATGAATAAAAACTATCCAAATCTAATCACAGACAGTTTCAGGATCCCCAAAAATGAGACTTGTCTCTCCAAAGAAAAATGATACAACACTGTCCTAATTCATTGTGAAAAGGTCAAAACTCTTAATCTCTTTAAAAATCTTTTTGAGTGGCCTTCTAATACTTCTTTTACTATCACTCTTCTTTAATAAAGCAGTTCTAGATGAACCACTTAATAGCACATCATTCAAAGCTAATGACATGTTATCTCATTTTCCAGAAAATCATGCAGAAGAAGAGAAAAAACACTGATTTTTTTTCCACAGGCTACATTTTT
The DNA here is from genome assembly GCA_008033365.1 of Pseudorectes ferrugineus. Classification (NCBI taxonomy): domain Eukaryota; kingdom Metazoa; phylum Chordata; class Aves; order Passeriformes; genus Pseudorectes; species Pseudorectes ferrugineus. The sequence goes on from QWTY01007159.1 coordinate 9,658, forward strand.
TATAACCTTTTTTTATTCATATTTTTACATTATTGTATAAAAACACCACAAGAGCCTGAACAGCTACAAAACCTAGAAACACTTAAAGCTGCTTCTTGAGAAGGATTACCTGCATAAGGAGAATTGCCAAGAGGCATTAAACCCATAGTCTATGTTGGGGAGGACAACAAAAGAAAACATGGCTCAAAGAGAGGCAAGGATGATCCCCTTAGCCCAAACACCATTTCATTCTTGTGGAGAAAGCACAGAATGGGATATTTAGAGGATTTCAGGCACCTGGGCACAGCATCACCCCTGCTTCATGCAAGAATTGAGAAAGAAATCTACTCCAGGACTGTGATTTAGGGACCCAAGCCATAAACAATGCCAAGGCTTTCCTGAAAACCAGCTGGCATGGGAGCCCTTGGCTCACCCTCAGAAGCCTTCTGGAGGTACTGAGCCAGGATGTGGTATCATACCCTTTTGGACCAAATTCTCTTGGGTAGCTTTTGCTCCCTTACTAGGTAATAAAAGCCATAGCTAAATAAGACAAAACTAAGTCTACCCAATAATTACTCATTTAAAAAGAATTTTCCTATTTAAAGGGAAAACTATTTTTTGTATTTTCTTTGGGCAATGTCAGAAGACTACTCTTTATGAAAATTTCCCTGAAGCAAAGCAAACAGCAAACAGCAGAAGCCTGTCTGCAAACTTTGTTTTTGATATAAAAATATAATCCTAAAAATAGAAACATAAACAGGAACTGTGATAGGTGATGCAGACTGTGTTACATGGTGCCAGGTTTTGGTAGGTGAGCGACAGTTTCACAAATCCTCTTCGGAATTTGGAAAATAGAAGTGTGCCTCCAGCTCAGAGCAAGCAGACAGCTATCCAGGAAGACAAGCTGCCAGTGACTTCACTCTGCTTTTTCCTCAGGCCCGATCTTCTTTAGCACATAATAAATTTGATAATTCTTTCCTAAATTCTTGTTTGGAACAAACTTGTCAGTTCTCCCTCTGTGATGGAGCTCAGAATGTGCTTTGCCCAAGTAATGATTTCTCAAAGTTTCTGAGAAACTCAGGCAAGGTCTGAGTCTTCCTGTCCTGCCCTGCCTTTAACAGTGCCTCAGCAAGTTCAGAGTCCTCAGCTAACTCTCCTCACCTTTACTCCATATGGAATGTCTACCATGACCATCCCACCATCCTGTTGGGGTCTTCAACAATCTCAGTTTGATGCTTTCAACAGCACAGTCACAACAAAATAATACAGCTTTCAGCTGGATACCACATCAGCATACACACCCCCCATACTCAGCATGCATACAGCTTGTGTGTTTTAAAGAGCATCAGCATCTGCAGTCAGAATGTGACCCTTGCTCAGCGACTTGGCCTGGGTTTCAGGGAATGCTCCCAGGGGACATTGTCACTGGCAGTGTGGATGAGGCTACAGTCCAGTAATGTGTGCATTCAGTGAAAACTACTGCTTAAAAAGCTGGGTGCTGTTTCATGGGCAGCTTCGGAGTTCCAATTGATATGTGTTGGGGCTAAATAAAGGCATGAGAGAGACAATTTTATTCAGTGAAAAGCATCATGGAAGCTAAGGTGAATAGATACATTTAATACTTCCTTCCCAGGCATTAATGAAATGGATTTGGGCCAGCCTGTTCTCTCTCTTTTTCTCTCATTTTCAGCACCACTGATGTGACATTTAATCATATAAAACTTCTAGGGATATCTATTTCTTAGATGTAGCTCAATGTGTATGTGAATACTTGATGAGAGTTCTGAGTTTTCGCAAGATTATGAGGGAATTATTTCCATCTGGCATCCTCAAAATAATAGCAAACATGCTTTAACAGGAAGTACATTTTGCTTTTGAAATGCAGAATTACTCAAGCAATGACTGAAATGCTGCTAACTTCATAGGCTGTGTTCATATCAGAGGGTGCTTCTGCACGTTTCAATGCTGTTTCATGTAGTGAAAGATGATGTCAGTTTTGATTAGTGTGATGTGGTGATTTTTTTAGTATTCAGGTAAGACCCTGCAAAAATTAAGAGCTTCAACACAACCCTTATACTCCTTCTGATAAAAATGATCTGATCTGGCTTGTTAGCAGGTAATGCTTGAATAAAAAGAAAAAGCTGCTTCTATTTGAGGTCGAGTTATTTTTAGCCTGCCTTCCCTCGAATCTAAGTTTATGCAGCTCCATTCACGCAAGAGTTTTTATAGATTTTTCTGAAGGGGGATGGGAAAGGGAGGGTGGGAACAGTGTAGTAGTAACTCCCTAGTTATTTGTGGCTTTCTGACTAAGATATTTATACTCTCTATCTGTAGTGATTCCTCCACTTTAGCACATTATGGATTCACATAACAATTTTGTTCATTTAAAAATGATCTGATTATGAAAACTGGCAAAATTGCAGTTTTATAAATAAAAATACTTTTATTGTGTTGATATACCCAATCCTTGAGTTGAGCAAGGGAAAAAGGAGTTAACAAGCTAAACATATCTGAAGTGGCTACTGTTGGCTGTTCCTCACAGTATTTCAGAAATATTCCATATGGAAGGAAGCAGATTTGATAAGGTTCTTCAAGAGGGAATCAAAAAATAAGAGGATGAAAAAAGACAGAGAATCTTCTGTCATAATTAGAAGCATTTGGTCCCTCAGTTTTGACAAGTTTGCCAAGAGAAAAAGTAAGTTTCCTTCCTTACTAGAAAGGGATGGTGGGGAGGAAAGAGAGATGACAGTAATACTATCAGTCTGAGATACTAGAATCAGAAAAATAAAAAATGTGAAATCAGTCTTTGACACTAAGATTTTTGAAGAATAAATACTATTGTGTGTGTTTGAGGTCTTTTTGCCTTTGTCATGTTTTTAGGGTTTCTTTTAAATTTATTTTGTAGTATTTCTCCAATGAGATGATATAGATTTAACATTTATATGTGGAGTTTGTAAATAGTGGAGTAATTCCATATGTAAACAGTCTCCTACAGACAATTGTCATTACTGCATTAACACCATATCCTAATTAAATTTAAATTCCATTGTTAAACAGTTTGGTTTGATTTTGAACAGAAGGCTATGTGTCATGGTCTCTGTTATGGTTCTGGGCACTCCTCTTTCACCTGGCCTGTCATGGTTCTTGTTCTTTATATTTTTCCCCACTGACCCGCTTCTGTCAGATACCTCTTGCAATCCACAGAAAGTATTGCAAAATCCTACCCTCAGACTTTATATTTGCATCCCCCTAGGCTGAAGCTGCATGCCTGCAAGCATCTGAATTGACCTCGCAGCCTGCCAGAGCAGATGGAAGTCAGTTCCTGCCTCACCAGGTCCTCCTCCTCATTCCCAGCTCCTCGCACCCAGTCTTGCCTGGGAAGGGTCCTCCTCTCACCCTTCCCTTACTGACCCAGCTGCTCCTCCATGAGAGGAGGCAAAGCTTTGTGGGAGCTAGAAAGAGTTAAGTGGAAGCGCATAATAGAGACATAGTGTGTTGAACAGTTTGGTGGGGATGAGCAAAGGAGGAGAGGGCAAGGGGAGAATTGGACACGTGCAGGACGTGTATGTTTAGGGGCAGTAGGAGAATAAAATGAGGGCTGGGCACACCACCATTGAGGACAGGACAGAGGATGGTCATTGAAGGCCTCCCAGAAACTCTCTGAGAGTCTTCCAGTATTGCTTGTGGAAGGAGCAATGCTGGGAGCTTGGGGCACACTGTGATGCTGTTGGGTGCCCCCACAAGCCAAGAGCTGTGCTGGCTCTCTTCTACCCACCTCTATAACCTGCTTGCTGTGCAAAGCTTTCATTTGCTCCCAGCTTTCACTGAGATAAGGGAGAATCAGAACATTAGCTGAATGGATATTTCTCTCTTTCTGTTTGAAGTCTGCTAACTGCTAAGCTGCCCTGAAATGTACTTTTGATCCTGTAAGCTTAGTGAAGGCAGAAGATAGGGCAGGATTATAGAAGGGTCTTGATTTTCTCTTGATACTTGGGTGTTACCTCACTAAGTAGATTGCCAATTTGTAGATTCCCTGGTCTACAGCCTATCTCACTTACAAATTACTGCTGTTTCAGAGTTTTCCCTACCTCAGTGCTTGTTGTGACTTCTAGTGATAGGTGATCATTACATATTTTTTATTTCAATCTTTTGCCTGAGAAGGTTCAAACTTTAAATGACAAATTATTTACATGGTTATAAATACATGAAAATGTGAATAGAGCAAATTAAGGTATGCAGCTCCAAGTCTCTGGGCTTTGTGTCAGGGTCTGCTCTTCAGAAGTTATGGAGAAGAATGCTACCTACAGCCTTCAATGGTTGTTTTTGATGCTCAGTAGCTAAGTGAGATTCTAAGTATCTAAAGAATGGGTCTTGAGATCAAGTTTGGCAATTAATTTGTGGTAAACACCTTTTAACCCAGATATTGTAATTTCTGGTGTAGCTACAGACAAATTGTATCTATAACACAATATAATTGTGCTCCTATTTCACTTCAGTACAAAATAAAATAGGTTAATTAAATCTTTTGCACATGAAAATTTTGCCGAAATTTTGATACTGAGGTTAATGTTTTTAAAATAGATTGACATTATTAAAGACCTAAATAGAATCCAGCTGCTTTTTTTTTTCAATAAGGATGAGAAGTTTATTATATGAAACAGCTATGTTTTTAGTAAAATTTTTATTCACAATATAATCACAGTGTTTGCTTGCATAACTAGAGAAATAAAAATACTAAGAAGACAGTATTTTTCTTGCTCAGAAATACTCAGGTATGATACCTGAGCAAGATTTTTTTGCTGAAAAAGCTTTGGCTTCTTTCCTTCTTCCTAGCATCATGTTTTAAGTGCATCTGCCTTTGCCCTCTCAGAAACCCACATTTGGTGTTGATACTGTCAATCCTACACTGGATCCTAGATTAGATTTGGAAAAAGCTCATGATGAAGTGCTTGAACAGTAACTCTTTTCATTTGCATCTTGTTTTATTCTGGGCTTGTTGTGCAGACATGATGGAATATGAAACTAAATGGAGACTTATGAAAATCCTCATTGAGTGTTAGCATCTACCATCTCAGTACTCTGGCATTTCCTTCCAAATTAGTTGTTGTTTTAATATTCAAAAGAGATTAATTGTTCTTTTGTTGAGCCTGATGACGTGTTGCTGGGAAAGTCACTGTCTGTATGAGCTGTTCCTTTTGGTTCAAGAACTCAAGTCATATTGCAGCTATTTTCCCCCTTCTGCAAAACAAGATGCTGTAAATAAACATAGACTTAGAAATACTACTCTGAATCTTGGTAAGGTAGTAAAATTGATCAGGGTATAAACTTTGGTAAGAGCTCTTCCATGGTGGTTGTCTTAGAGTCTTTTTATACAAAAAAACTTTATACTTTATATAAAGTCTCTCTTTGAATATTGGTAAATCCAATAGTTTCCAATGAGGAGGCAGAACATTCACTTGTGTATGAAACATATGGAATTGGTGGTATAGAAAAGATAATTTTCTAGTGATTATTCTAGGAAAAATTCACATCTCATATGCTACATATTTTCTCATCTTTTCTTCATTAGGGATCACTCAGCCCAGGTAATTTTAGTCTTTCTTGCTATGTGAAATCAGTAAATAATTTCACTTAGCTCTTCCTTTTTCTTCCACATCACCTATCATAGTATTTGTTTGCAATTGTCATGTGTGTTTGTGGTTTGTAGTTTCGGTTTGCTTTTTTTTTCACTGTCCAATAACTAATAAGGAATGGAAACTGAGTTTCAAAGAGACTAAACTCATTGAAAGCATAGTATATGAGCAGTTTTGAAGTAAGGCAGAATATACATTTCTGCTGTAAGATACAGAGTTAACTTTTCTAGGCTTTTTACACTGTCATGGGTCAGAAAGGAATGCTTTTTCCTTGGGAAAATGGAGGCAGTATCTGTAAAAACTACAGAGTGTCCAGGCTCGGGTTTCTGATTCATTCACTTCTCATACACATAGCACAATGCAATTTTAACTCACTCTTTTAAAAGGTTGAAAGCTTTTTCTCTTCTCAGTCTCCCTAGTTAAATGAAGAAAATTATTTTATGTCTTGGTACTTATGCAAAAACAAAAACAAGCCTCACAGAAAACTTACTGGAGTGTAAAGCAGACTGTACATTGGGTCTGAGTCTAACAGCTATTCGTCTGAAGGGTGAAGTGAAAGTATTTATGTAGTTCATCGTATTCCAACAAATTTCCCACTAAACTGGAGGAATGTAATCACTGAGTGTATTTCATTACCCTGCATTTAATGAAGGGGACAGGGACACACAGTACGAGGCAGAGGGCAACAGGTCCTAAAGAAAACACACAGTGTGGGTATGGTATCCTTCTAAAACTGTGCTAAATATTGGCAAGCTTTGGACCAGACAATTTCCACACAGTCGTTTCAACTTACATTCTCATCCTATGGTTTTGGTTGGATACTGTGTTTTAAGCATAGACAAATAAGCATGTACCTGTCAATTCTTCCACTTTAGGGACAGAACTGTCCCTTTTATGGCCCTATTACTGTCTCTGGGGTTTTTTATGTGTGATAACACACGCCTGAGAAAACAGATATTCACTTGCTTCCCTTCTAATCTTTGAGCTTTCTCAATGTGCTATAGGAAAAAAATCGAGAGCAAAACAATTCACATCCCCAAGCGCTCTCAGTATTTCTGCTAACAATGGAGAACTTGTCCTTTCACCCTCTCCTAAAACCCTTTACATGAGACAGTTAGCCCTGCCTTTGCTCGCCTTTGGTTGAGACCAGCCATTGGAAGCTGGCAAATGCACAAGAATGTTTCATGTTCATGTTCAGATGAAATATGTATGCTCCAGTGTGTTCTGCCATGCTCATGTATCTGTCCTGCTCAGTCAGGAGAGGATGAGCAGCTTCCCAAATAATCTGTGCTGCAATAGCAGAAAGTCCATTTGGGGAGCTGCATTGCTGGAAATACAGTGAAAAATAAGGAAGTCAGAAAGGCATGTTCTGAATCAGACTACAATATTAAGAAACAGTCTCATTTAAGGGTGCTTTCTGCCAAACGCTGTTTCACTTGCCTTCAGAACTGTCTGCGTTAATGACTACTTCCACTTGATAGTTATTTACATAAAGTATTGTTCTCATGTCACTGCGAGCAGCTAGATAGCAGCTTCTTGCTAGGTGAGATGAAAAAGCAACAGATAGACCGAGACGCAAATTCAGAGAAATCTGGGTTTAATGTGTTGGTAGGAAGGATGAAATATCCCTCCCACAATGTCCCCACCATGCAGAAGGTCAAATACATCACCACTGGGGATGCCCTTACAAGAGACCCTCACAGACAGGTGAAGGGGATGAGCTAAGGTAGTCTGTGCTTCCCTGGATCCCATCAGTTGATATGTTTACTTGTTTCCCAACATTTCCTGGCAAAAATGGGTGGATCTATGGGGACGAAAACAAAAGAGAACATCAAGATTCTTGAGGAGAAGTCATAGGAAAGAAGAAATTGTAGACCTGCTCAGTGTCTGTGCTAGGTAGCACTTTTCCATAGTCTCTGGCAGAAAAGCGTGGTGTCTGACCCTCATGACCAGCAGTGAAGATCTTCACACAGCTAGAGAGGTCACCAGACTGTCTGCCAACTCTGGTGTTGCCACACTGCTCCCAACTGTGTCTTGAATCAGCTTCAGGTTCCTGATGGTGGATAAGCAAATACAAATCAGTCTGAAACATTAAATCCTTTCCCTGAACTTAAGCGTCTTCCTAGAGAAAAGGAGACCATTCAAATACATTCATACAAATTCATACAAATACACTTCAGTGTGATTTAAATTCTGCTCAAAAGGAGCTTCTTTTGTGCTTTTGGTCTGTGACACAGAATTGGCTACAGATCCAGAGGTTTCATCTGAAAAGCAAACCTTATGATATGCATGTCCATTGGTAATACAAGACAGCTACAGACAATTCCAATACGCTTTGAATAAGTTAGAGCTCCAAAGGGTGCTATACTGATGCTGCAACTTGATAGTGAGTGACTCTTCATCTAAGCAAGAGAAAAACTGAATGTAAAGCCCATGTCTAAAAACACAGGTTTTACCGCACTTTGCTGCTGAAACGTCAGAGCCAACTGATCTCGTTCCAGTATGACTCAGAGAGCTCCTCATTGTTTTGATTAATCTGCTCAAAAATATAAAACTTGATGACTTAGGATGGCTGTAATGATTGGAGCCCAAAAATCAGAGCATTTTTGCTTAATTGAACAGGTATTTAGAGACATAATTACTATATAACTTATGTAATGTGCACTTACTGAAGGCAGCGAAAGAAAATAAATCAGTGTTTTGAACAATTCCTGTAATAATCAAATGTATTAAAATCTTGGGTGAATAATTAGTTCCCAGACTAAGGTGTGTTTTCCAGCTTTGTACAACCCATTGATCTAAAGGATTTTGATACTTTTCAATTTTTGGCATTTTTATTGCACCAGAAATGTGGTTGCAATGGTGGCTTAGCAGCAAAATTAATTTCAATCAAAGCACAGTTTAAATTAAAGCAAAAAAAAAAACCTTATTAGCCCAATTTAATAGACTTTAAATGTATCGAAAGCTTCTGAAGAGAGAAAGGTAATAGTCTGTTCTCCATTCTTTAGGAAAGCAAGTAACAGTGCAGCAAGGGAGCAGTAAGTGAGACACTAAAGGACATTATTTCAAGAATAAAGACTGCTGTTAGTTGAGTAAACCCAGAGAGATGATGAGCTCTTTAGCACTGGCAAGTAAAAATTACTTATTTCATAACTGATGAAGATAACACTGACTCTGTACGGGATAGAGGATGGGTTATTCTTCTAGCCTGTTTTCCTAAAATACTATAGTAAGAAACCAATCAATTTTAAAGCTTTAAAACATAGTAGGAACTTTTGATAGAACATTTCATTTTATATTTATAGACACATGAGAGTGGAGAACTTAGTTATAAGCAGGGTGAAGAAAAGAAGGTGGTATCTCAAAACCTGAAATATCTGTCTTTTATTTCTTTGAGGCTTATTAATATTTGCATCTTTGTTATGCTACCTACTTAATGTAATGAGGTTTATCTAGACCCACCTTATCATGCCAAACCTGAGTTAGAGCAACATAATATTAAATAGATCTTTCAAAAATTGGTTAAGATTTTTTTTTAACTGAAAATGCTTTAATATTTTTTTAACATTTTCATTTGATGAAATGTTCTAGTTTTTCATTCCTAGAGGTAGGCAGAAAAGGTTAAACAAGAGTTGAAGACACACACAACCAAAAGTGGGTTAAATTTAAGAGAAAAAGATTGCAAACAATTGTGAAGAGGG
>QWTY01007159.1:19134-41962 GCA_008033365.1 Pseudorectes ferrugineus
GTAGATGGATAAAATGTAACTGATGTTATTTTCTAGGGCAAAAAGTGAGTCTTTGTCCTCAAGGTTACTGCAGGAAGCAAAATCTGCACATCAGTGCTTGCAGCAAACAAACCAAGTGACTCAAAAGCTTTTCTTGAACCCAGAGATGTAATGTTTTAGAAAAAGCACTTAAAAATTCATTTCCATTCCATGTCTCTTTGCAGCTGCAAGAGCCAGTAGGTTTGGTTATTTTTGCCCCACTGGTGCTCTGAAGTCCTGGCTGTCATTGAGAAACTGTCTGGAATGAGCAAAGTGTGCCTCAAATAATGGGAAACTAGGCAAGAAGGGAGAGTTTAATCTTCTTGATTATTGTAAATCTAGTTTCTAGGGAATGACTTCAAAACTGGAGCTCATCCTTTGATGTTTCTGAAGATCTTGTAGTACGACCAAGTATCAGCTTTTGTGTTGCTATGCTCAGTTTGTTCTCAGGATGGCTAATTTGCCAGCCCACTCCGCCAGCATGTTTGTGTGTTTATTTTTAGTAGCAGACTGCAGACAGATGATTGCTATTGGCTGTGGGGTGATTTCTTCACGTTTTCAGGTGTCCATTATCAGTCCTTTGCTGGATGTTGCCTCTCCCTCCATAACTGGGAGAGGAGAGAGGTCCTCAACCCTTGTAGTGCTCTATCGCCTACCTCAGCTTCACTTATTAAATAGCAGCAGTTTTTAAAGTGTTTCAAGTTTTCCTGGTTGATTTGGTATTGAAACAGTGAGAAAGGCTTACCTGAGCTGTTCTGCCAGCTTTCCTTTGAAAGCAGTAACCTCAGGCAGAGAAGCTGTGATAAATGGTGGGAAACTGCAACACACACAACCACTAGAGACTTCTCTGCAGATAAGTTTTCACTAGAGTGGTAGCTTTGGTTGATTTCCAGAAGTGCTAAGATCCGAAACATGTTGAAACAGAAAGAATCTTGTAATGAAACTGGAAACAATTCACGAAGAAACAGTTGCAAAGGAGTTCAGTTCAGAAATGTATTTGGTGGTTGTGAAGGCAAGTTGCTGACCTTACTGATAGAGCAGAGAAGTATTTAAGGTCATAAAAATGGTTGTGAACAGAAAAGATATCTTGCAGTCTTCAAAGAAAACACACTTGTGTTGTTTTGCTGCTTCGTCCTCCAACAGATTTTTACATTTCCACGAAAAGTAACATCTTATCAAGTAGATGGCATGTTCTGATATTTCAAATGCTTTATTTAATTGCCAGAATCAAATGATACTTTCCTCTGTGTCCTGCAGTTGAACTTTGCCCGTACTAGAGCACTGTTATCACTTTATAGAACCACACAGAAAAGTTTGAAGTGGAAATTATGTATTTTTTTTACATAATGACAGTTAATCCTTTTCCGCATAGTAAAATTGCTTTCATATCACTTTCAATTCAGATTAAATAGTTATTTGCAATGTAAAATGTCCATTATAAATTGGCAGATTAAATTAAGGAATACCTGTGTGAAATTCTGTGGTTTATATGCAAGAGTTTCATATAACTGTCTGGTAAACATGAATTAATAATTTGCTATTATCTCCTCTTCTTTTATGCTTATTCTGCCCTCCAAAGAAGTCACAGAATTCGAGAACCTGGAAATCATTTTCTCTAAAAAATAAATGACATGCAAACCTTCAAAACCTGATCTCTTGAGTGTATAGCTGCTGTATATGACTTCTTTATTGGATGTTGTTTTTTTAAGTTTTTGGGTTGCTTTCTGTCACTATTTACAGAGCTAGGCAGACTTAATAGAATTTAAAACACTGCTGTTTTTGTAAAGGCTATTTAAATTTTTTGCTGATGCACAGTTTCTCAGAGCTATTACATTTTCCTAATCTTAAAATTGTAGAAAAGCCAAAGTTTCTAGTTTATTTTCAAGCCACTATCATGATATTTAGACACAATATTTACAAAACCATTAGGGAATTTGACAATAATCTTGGACTGACTTCCTGCATTGTTGCTTATCTTTATATTTTCTTTAGAAATTGTGTTTTTATTTTGCTGCTTTTATTTTTAATATTGGGCATGAAGGACTTGCTCCCCATCCCACCCCACACCCATCATTGCACACAAGGAGAATATATTCCTCCTATTACTCAATAGCTAAATCCCTAAAGCATTTGTCTGTGAAGGAGGGAAAATGAAATAAAGGGCTTCTCAATCTCCTGCGCACCAAGCTGAGCGCATGGCCATGCTTCTCTCTCCCTTTGAATCTGGGTTGCTGTGCAAAATATAGTGCAGTACTCCTGAGACCAGGGCAGATGGAAGCCAAAGACTGGCACTGCATGGCTTCCCACAGCCTGTGGAGCAGCACAGCTGTTGTGGCGTGAGGAGGCAGTGGACACTGTTTGCCTCCAAGGACATACGCCTTTGTGTCTGACTGGTCAGCACATGCAAGCCTGGCCTGGATGGCCATAAGAAGGTGCAGAAGGTGCTGGAATAGGTGCATTGCATGTCTTCAGTCTGGAAACGTGCTGCTCCTCAGCCTTGGTCAACACAGCAAGGTTTGGTAATGGACATGGAGTTAGGGGTGGGAAGAGCATGGAGCTTGAGTTGACTCATGGTTGGATAGGCAAGGGCCACAGGAGGTGGTGGGGATGCAGCATGATGAAACCCAGCAAAATGAGCTCAGGCTATAAACAGTCTGAGCAAGATCAACAAGAGGGTCACCAGAAGGAAAGGTTAGACTTCAGTCAGTCTGTTCAGGAAGTTTTATCAGCAGGAACCCTACAAGAGACGACTGCACGAAGAAACATTAGATTAAATTGACCAGCTCTTGCTATCTTAAATCTGATGGGCAAATATTTTTAGAGGAAAACAGGGTTAGCATACTTATTCAGCATAAACTGTTTGTTCTTCTGCAGAAAAACTCTGTGGGAATTTTTGTGCTCGCAGCTGGCACGCATACTGCTGTGCAGTGCAGTTTGCAGTCAGACCAGCAGTACCCTGGTTATAGCTGACCCCAGAAGTCTAATCTTTTGCTAAACATTTTGAAGTGCTTTCTTCCTAAATACTAACTCAAATGTTTACTGTCTACATAAAAACTGCTAATGGCAGGGCTGCTAACTGCAACCAGGATGCATGATGCTTTAATTGCAGATTATGACTCAACAGGAGAGAACTGGGAGTCTGGGTGGGGGCTGAAGGAGGGACTGGATAATGACAGGACACAAAGGTGTGTGTATGCAAGAGAGAAAACCTGGGGCTTTGCCGAGTTTCCACTTATAGTCCAGGTTGGAATACAGAAGACCAGTTGTGCAACTCAGAGCCAGATTTTTGGCTCTCAATGAAATAATGTTGGTGGCCTATATGGAAATATAGACGGATTCATTACCCGAACCCCCAGGGACATGGTAGGTGTGTGTGGTTCTGGCACATGCAGCCACGGAGCAGGAAGGGCGATGGTGCTGAGCTGCCAATGGAGGGGGAGAAGAGTGCAGCGTGGGATGCCCAGCGAACCTTTTGATCAATGCATGGAATTTGGCAATCCTGAGGCTCCCTCTCGCCAAGGGCTGGATTTGTGAAGAGATTCTGTAACATGCAGCCATTCCTTCAGGGTATATGATTGAAGTTCATGGCAGTTACCTGATTTGCTAAAAAAATTTTCTAAATCCAAGCACCGCCTCCTCCTCCACCCCCACCAGCACCCCTCATCCCACACACGTGCACACTACATTACAGGTACATTAGGATGCCCACTTAAACTTTGCTATGTAGCAGTGATTCTATTTGAAATGCAGTGAGTACCCAATTATAGCACCTAATAGCATTCTTCATTCCCACAACTCTTTGTTTGATCCAAAGGTTAGAGCATTTAAAATAAAATCAAGAAAACACAGTGCTTACTGACTGAGGCAATTGGATTCCTCTGGAGGGATATGAAACAAGACTGAACAACAAACTGCCAAGTGGTACCACCATGTCAATTAGATACTTTCTTCTCAACTTCTGGCAAAGGAGTAATTGCCTCTAAGAACTCATTGCTTTATTCTCAGGGATGATATTTTAAAGATTTAGATGCTATGTCTCTGCCTTCACTGATGCTATTAATTGGTTTTGAGACACATCCCCATTTTGTCATTTCTAAAGGTGAAGGCTGTTCTGTGTTTTGTTAATGATGACAGCATTGCTGAGAAAAAGGAAGGTCTAAAATATTTGACTTTAAGAACATGACAGATTAAATAACCTGGGGGGTCCTAATAATCATCATTCACAATGTAGGAGATGACAAGGTGAAATTTCTAAGATGACATTTTGTCACTTGTGGTAGTCACTTAAAATGACAAAAGCTATACATTCTGCTCTGCAGCTTCTTTACTCTAATTGGGCCAATTTTGCTATCATGCTATTATCCTGCAGAGCAGAACTGGTGACAAACAAAGAGGCTTTTGTGATCTCAGCTGAATATTTTTCCATGAGCTCAAGAAAATATCTTGCCAAAAGAGAATGAAAATTGTCCCCGCATTTTGTGACTGGCCAGAAGCCCAAGGCTCATGTCTGCCTGGAAAAAGTCTCATTTGTATTTTTAGTTCCTGCTTGCTTATGATGGGATTTTGCAGAAGGAGCCACAAGTCAGAGGAACTATAATCGCATTGGGGATTTTTCCTGTTATGTGTTGAAATAACTTACCTTGGGATATGGCGGAGGAAAAAGAGGGCTAAACTTCCATTCCCTCACTCTCTGCAATTTTGTCAGTCTGCTTTAATTTAACCATGTTTTCCACTATGCACCAGCCCATAATAATTCCCTTTAAGTATGTAATGACACAAAACTTGATTGTGTTAGCACATGCTTCTTTGTAGCTATTGGAAAACGTAATCCATTTTAGAAACGTTTGAACTTTGGGAGAAAATTTATCATCAACAGCTACATGAAGAGTAGTAAGGAAGTGGTTCTATAAGCTGTTAATGTAGTGTGAAATCCTGAAACAACCCATCTTGTTAAGACGAAAACATATTATTCATTATCATTCAGAAATTTTGGGCAAAAATATGTTTAGTAACACACATTTGCTAACATGGAATAAAATTACACTGGAATGTAACATGGAGTGTATGTGGAGTGGGCATATATCCAGCTCATCTAAAATACAGTCATTTCGTGGAAGTGTTAAGCTGTTAAAATGTGTTGCTATCAAGAAACAGTTGTTTATTATAATAAGCATTGTTTTTCTGCATGACAGAAGTAGGAAAATGTCCTTATTAATGCTGTCCATGACTTGGACAAAGATAGACTTTGTTTCCTTCTACTGAACGAGATATTTATACTCATTGTTTTGGAGAAACTAAAATTGGAAAACTGAAGGTAAATATTTTTCTCAATCCTTTAGCACATTTAAGTCTGCAGGGTTCAGATTAAGCAGTGGTGGTGGTGGTGGTGGTGTGTAGTTAGTCAGCATTATGTAAGGCACCAAGCATTGTAAGACAGACTTACAATGGTGTCTCTTTGGCTGAAGAGCTACACATTTTCCCAGACTTTCCCTCTTGCCCTTTACTCCATCTACATATGTTACAATTCATAGAATCATACATTAGTTTGGGTTACAGAAGTCCTTTAAAGACTATCTAGAACAGCCCCCCTGAAATGAGCAGGGACATCTTCAACTAGATCAGGTTGCTCTGAGCTCTATTCAACCTGACCTTCAATGTTTCCAGGGAACCTCTCTGGACAACCTGTTCCAATATTTTACTTTTCTCACTGTAGAAAATTCCTTCTTTATATCTAGTCTGAATCTGTCCTCTTCTGGTTTAAAACCACTGCCCTTTGTTCTATTGCAACAGTTCCTACTAAAAAGTCAGTCTCTATCTTTTGTATGAGCCCTTCTAAGTACTAGAAGGCTGCAATAAGGTCTCCCCAGAGCCTTCTCTTCTCCAAGCTCAATAGACCCAACTCTCTCACCCTTTCTTCACAGGAGCATATTTCATCTCCTTAGCCATTTTTCTGTCCCTCTTCTGGACCTTCTACAATAGGTCCATGACTCTTCTGTGTGGGGACCCCAGAGCTGGATGCAATACTTCAAGTGGAGTCTCACCAGAGTGGAGCACAGCAGAGGGCCAGTCACCTCCCTCAGCCTGCTGGCCACACTGCCTATTTATGCAGCTCGAGATACGTTTGAGACCACTCAGCTTGGTGGTGTCTGTAACCATGGTGAGGGAGCACTTGATCCCATTGTCTGTGACATTGATGAAGATATTAAACACTACCTTTTCCACTGAGGAACACCCCTCACCACCAATCTCCATCTGGACACTGAACCAGATTATCAGTTACCAGCTCCTGACTTCAGCAAGAGTTGTTTTGTTAGCTAAGAGTGCTCACATCTCATTTCTAGGTACCCTGCTGTTACATCTGCCTTCCTGAAATTCCAGGTCAAATTGGACTTTTTGTTGCATTAATGCAGCTTCCACATGAAATATGCTCATTTCCAACTCTGCAGCTACGTGTTGCTCATGCAGCCTTAGCTGAACCGAGTCCCATCATACCACTGACCCACCTGAGCCACCAGAGCTGCTCCTCAGGGCATGACTCCTGCTACACTGCTATCAGTGCGGGCTGCTCCATGGCCTTCTTCAAGCCATCAGCTCTACGCTTCTGGCTGTGTCCAGATCAGCAGCCACAGCTTTCATTCATGTCCATATCCCAGATTCTGGCATCTCCAAGTTATGTTCCCCTTTGTCCCAGTCCATTAATCCTGCTCTACTCTTCCTCATCAGTCCTGTCTGTACCTCATGCTTATTTACAAATCCCTCTCTATCTTTCTACTGCAACTTCCCCTCTCATTCTTCCAAGGCTCCTGAATGCTCTCTGAGGCAGGCTGAAAGTCTCAGCAAGTTTGCCTCTTCCTCTTAAGCTGGCATCTTTTCATTCTCTCTCAGGAATGGAGAGGCGCCAAACCTCCCTGAGCAGCTCAGTTTTTTTCCTCCCAAACTCATCCCATCCTAGACTTCTTACAGAAAAGCCAAGATAAACTGCTGAAACCTTAAAGGAAGGATGCCATCCTTACAAGATAAGCCCTGGTTTCTACTGAAAGATCCTGGTAAATGCCACTCACTGGAAAAGAAGTGCATCAACATGAAATGTCTGCATCAAGTGAAGGAGTCTGTATCAAGTAGCATATGTTCTGACAGAGAATTCTTCCAGATGACAGGACTTAAAAAGGTCTTAAATGGGAGTGACACAATGCAATATACTAATTATTTGACAGTGCATAATATCTTTATTTAGAACAATAAAGTATATGTATATAATGTAAATTCCAAATTTGAACTGGTATAAAAAGGGATCTGGGAAAACATCTATCTTTAAGAGGACACATATGTACATACACATCACATTTTATAAACTTTGTTGATTACCTTCAGTCAGAATGTAACTATGCAAAACTGTGCTGACATTTACACTGAAATAAATGAATTTGCCCATGATGCAACCAGCAAATGTCTGTGTCTCTATCACTAAAGAGTCTGAAGTTTCCGCGTTCCATCAATTTGATAACAAAATAGCAACATGCCACCATTACTGTAAATCTGTATTTAAGACAGTTGAATCAGATTCCTGAATTGAAGAATGTTGGATAATTCTTAAATGTAAATCTAACTCAAAATATCAGTATTTTATATGTACAGTTAGATTTTCAATTTAATAATTCTATTTTGTGTACTGAACAGTTTCAGCATGTTACATAGAGCAACAGAGAAAACAGAGCTGCTGCAGATGAGACTCTAAAAAATGTGCAGGTTGTACACATACTCCTGTAAAGCACATTTTATAAGCTTGCTAAAAAAATGACCTCGTGATGAAATAAGTACCATTAATTCATTCAAGTAAACACACGTCTAAAGTAGAACAGTTACTCAGTATAAGACTATCTGCTTTTTTATTCTCACAAGGCCACTATTAATTGCATGCAAATGCAACTATTTCAAAGGAAACCTAAAAATGTTATGTTTCTCACCAAACCACAGACATCCAAAAGCCAAATTTGGTTGACTTATATATATAAAAACAATAAACCACCACTTTTTTCCCCAATATTATTTTAAGAGGAAGGGTGTTAATTTTCCAACTGTGTTAATGCATGGGCTCTGTCTACCAAAAAGAAGCCTGAAAAACCTGATCACTCTCTAGAAGTTAAACAGCTTACAATGGAATACAGAAGCAATTAAAGGTCTATTTCTGCCACCCCATCTCCAACTGAAGAGTAACTTGATCTATTTCCATTGATTTCAAAGATGTCTCACAAGTCAGTAGTCTTTCAAAATTTCACTGTGTCCAAAGTAAAGATCTCCTCAGTGGACACAGAAAGTTTCCAGTAAATTCACGATCCCACTTCCAAGTGCCATGCCATCTAGTGTATTCACACATGTCTAGAAGTCTCCTTCAGCTTTGCAAGAGGATTAAGAATACCCAATGTTGTGTTCAGATCTCTTAAAAGGGGGGCAAAGAATGGGAAAACCATGTGGTCCAATAACAGTTCTGCTACTCCAGGTGTCATACGACTTTGATGCACATTCAAAGAACAATGTTTGTGATGTGAAGGCCAAAAGTTCATACATGAATTTTCTTTCTGTTCTCATATAACCTTAAATTTGCCTTGCTCCACAGAAGAGATTGAAGTGTCTGACATTACTTGAAAGTGACTTACTTTAATATGTTGCTCCTGGAAGGTGAACATTTTGTCATGGTCAATTTGTGTTTATTGTATGTTTCAATTCATAACTGATATTTTTTAGAGTATTGAAGATTAAGAAGCCTAAAATATCGTGCTTTTGAATATTGAAGTATAATTTGGGGCACACCAATGTGCCCGAAATTGTATGTTATTGGGTATTTGATTTTCTGGAAAGAATGCATTTGGGAAAATGAATGTTTTTATCAACAAAGAGCATTAATAAATGCAAGATTTTTGTTTTACTGAATCTAAGAAAAAACCCCAAACCCTCAAATACATAAGCTAGCCTCAAGAGCACACTGTATGATGTATTTAAGGTTTTTGTACAATATATAAGGATAATCACTTCCATTTACTGTGGATACTTTTCCATTCAGTTAAAACCAATACACAATTATTCTCTGCATTACCAATAAGGTGCAAATTTCCATCAATTAGGTCATGCTGACATTTCTTTTAGGGTAACTCTTATATAAATTTGAAACTCAAAGTCTGAGAGCCTTGTGAGTAAAGAACTACACAGTGTCAAAGGAGACTGAGCTTCAGATGGGGAATTCCATTGTTTGAGCAATGCACTTGCTTTTTAGAAGTGATGAGCAACCCTGGTTATTAACTGTTGAGTGCTCCAGCATCTTCAGAATAAACAGGAAGGCCTAATTCCCACACTAAGCTTCTTTTGATCTAGTCTAAGAGAAGTTCCTCAGGTGATACAAACCCCAAAGTTCTGTTATCCTTAATGGAACTATGCTAATTTATACCAGCTGAGGAGGACTTGAGGACCCTTTTCTGACAAACAGAATGTGCAAAAAGGGCCTGAGTACAAATAAAAATTCCACATGATCAAATCCTTGCATCAGTGAATTCATGAGAAATTTCAGCATTGACTGCAGTAGGGTCAAAATTCCACGCGGTGTGGCTACATGCACACATCAGCTCTGTCATCAAGTATGGTAAGGTTCTGAGATTTTTTCTTTTTTGTAAGTACGAAAGACAGCTTTACCAATAACACACACACTCACACATGCACACACACACACATATATATTATATGTATGACGTATTCTTTTTATGCATGGTTCTCATAAAATTCAGCAGAAGATTAAAATTTCCACAAGAACTCTTAAAAAATTCAGTAACTATACATTTTAAAGAGAACTCAAACTTTATGCAAAACTTTAGAAGGGTTGTTCTGGGGTTTTTTTTAAGTTTTCAAGTTACTTAAACTAAAACTCTTGTTGACCTGGTCAATATCACAACAGATGACAGTGTGACACCTGATGTGAGCTGTTATCCTTCGCCCTTCTGAATTACAACCCTAATACAGATAAATAATTCATACTCATTATCTGGCAAGAGACAAGATGAAAAGATGCACAACTACACTTGTAACTTTTACCATGGTATTTTTAGGATTTACTTGAAAATGCACATCTGTACATCAGTCCTGTTCATATTCCATGGATGCTATAACAGTAATAGATGCAGAAGACAGGTGGGAAACAAAGCCTTTCTCTTTCGTTTCAAAAGAATTAACTTTCAAGAGTGGAGAATGCCAGGATATTAAAGCTTACTAATCACTTAAAACACAAAGCAAACATTTATTACAGCTGATGTAAGTAAAAGCTAAATACACTCTCAGGATCTTTCAGATTTTCTATGCTATACATTTAAAGACAAGGTATCAATGGCATGCATCTTCAGAATTTAAAATGCATTTCATGGGTTTGTCTTTATTCCGATGTTTGAACGCAATTCAGACTCTTTACTTTCCCTTAGCATGGCTGGAAATTTCACCAGTGTTCACATAACCAGCAGTTACTCTTAATTCTTCGAAGCTCCATGAGGTACATTCACCTCCTGTTTACTTTGTCTTCATCCAGTATTTGCTTCTCCTGAACAGAGACCACCAACGCTGATGAATTCTTGAGGCTTGCTGGGGTGGGCAACCAGCCACCTGGCACCCAACAGAGACCACATGTTGCTGTACACACAGCCTTTGATAGGCATAAACACAGCTCCTTATAAGTCTAAGTCTAGAACTCGAGCTCATGGCATGACTTTGCTTTCAAGTTTTTATATACAATATTGAAGAGTAGGTTATCTGTATCCATTTCTGCGCTTTCTGTCAGTTCAGAGACCTTCATCGAAGACATCAATGTAAGGTAGAGGACACAGAATTTAAATTAAGGATGCAAAGATATTTATGACTTGCAATGATTACACACAGTTGGAGGCATTTGAAAGATGCTTTTTTGTTCAGGACATACTTTGTTTGCCGGAGTCAGCTGAAAGTATTAATGCAATTAAAAAACCTCAAATGTCACACAAGGTAGATATTCACATAAGATACAGTCCTGCTAAGTGCACACTCTTCTTGTCATTGTTCAATTCAGTGTTGGTTTCACAGTAACAAACACAAATTGTCCTCATTTCTGTATCATGTCTATGGAGTCATGGGCAGCAACAACAGATGCAGACTCAGTCTGTCACTCCAGAAGGAATACGAATGTGCTTAAAGCTGCTTCATTTATGAAGCGAACATGGAACTGTTACCTGCCTGAAGAGAAAAACAGAAATTCTGATTTTGCTGATTAGTCTTCCTCTCTGTATTACTAAACAGTAGAGCTTTTCATAGACAGACAACATAGACATTTTTTCCTTATAATTTTGGAAATAAATTTAATGACAATTGCATAGAGATTTCTTTACTCGGAAAGAAAAATGCTACAAGCTGTACTTTCCTGGTCCAAGAACACACTTGCCTGCAAAAGCTCATTGATCTCATCTAAGGTAATGAAACAACTCTCATGGTTTTACAGAACCATGTTATGTTTGTGCATTTTGGTATTGGCAAACTCTGGCAGCAAACTTCCTTTTGAAGTCATCTGGACAAACCAAACTGAGTTTACATCTTTGGAAAAATGGAATAAATTGTCCAAGGCAGTGACAACTTTCTTTCTCAATGAGATGGTAGAACAAAGCAATTAAGGAGACTGAAAAACGTCTCAAGGTGTAGCTAACTCAATCATATCGAACACCTGAGAGTAACTGCTACTGGATGAACTTCAAAACAGATTGTCTGTTATACTCTTACGCTGCTCTTTCCACTCACGACAAAGAATGAAGGGTTCAGCGCTGCCTGAATTTTCCAGACCCTGGCATAGATTCCATGGGTTAAATACGGCAGTTTCTGTGGTAAGAACCCTCTTGCCAGAGAAGTACACTGTTCTGCAGAGGACAGCTGGGACTGAGAAACCTCACTCACCTTTGCTGTTCACTCTTACATACTAAAGCAGGAATGATGCATCTGATAAGGCTACAGACTACAAAATGTGCTGACTAAGCTACAATTAATAAAAGCTCAGCTCTACTTGGCCTGTTCTCCTACAGTCACCTGCTAATTTTACCAGATTGTGTTTTTTCGTTCACATTGCTTTGAAACAGCTGTAGTATAACAGCTGAAGGCTTCTCTGTATCAGCTCTAACACCAAAAAGGAGAAGCAGTAGCTGTCCTTCCTACTGGAATTCTTGTAGATTTCATTTTTAAGCATTCAAGTTAAAAATCAAAGGTTTAAATTAATGATACAGGATTAATTAAATTAGCTGCTAAAGATCTTATGCACAAATGAAGCCTACTGATAGCAAGATTTATTTTTTCCCCAAAATGGACTCTGAATCACTTTATATTGCAGCAGCTGAAAGTAGTTAAGTTTACGGTAAGACTCTCACCATAACAACTTACCAGTACACGAAACAGTAACAGTGTTGAGGGAGAAAAAGCAACAGCTACACTTGTAGATGCTCCTTTTCTTTTTGCTGCAACATACTGGAAAAAAAAAGGTTCTTTATTACTACAGTACTAGTCTTTCAAGGAAATAGAATAGAAGGTTTTATAAGTTAGTTAAAATAAAAGGGAGCCCAAAGAATTATAATTTATGTTTGATATTAGTTCTTCCTACTTATAGATAAATTTACCTTCTTTCTCAGGAAGGAGAAATTTGTAATACTCATCTATGCCATATATGCCAAAACACATGCCATATATTAAAGAAGACATCTGATGGAGAATGCAGTCTGTTTCAAGTTCCTGCTGAGGCCCTCTCCTGCATTTAACTGTTTAATCTTTTCTTTGTATAAAACAATGTTTTATATTTTCTGTGACGTTAAAAGGAAGATGTATGTTCCATTTCACAGGTTTTCACACTTATGAGGATGAGGTGCAGAATGAGCTATTTGTAACAATTAATATACTTGGTGAAATGAATACAGTCTTCCATTCTACATGCTATATGTAAAGAAAATTTGTTTCAAGAATTTATTACTTTACCAAGCTTAAAGACTGAAAATTTCAGCTCCTGTGACCAAACTGCTAGATCAGAACCTTGCCTGTTTCTGCCTTCAACAATGGGCAGCACCAGGCATTTCACACAGTGTGAGAACACTACAGGACGTGTCCTTCTGCCACCTGCATCAGATCTTTCCCTAAATCATTCATAGTTAAAATCTGACCAAACATCATGAAATATGAAGTTAAACAATCCTCTCAAAATGCTTTAGCATGGACTATTCTAACTTAAAATGTCCCTAAGTCCTTTCCTGGATTTCACAGCATTCCTTGCCCAAGTCATATCCAAGGAACTTCAAAGCCTTGAACTGTTATTTCTAAGGTATATTTGATTGGCTGAGAACTTTTTCTCTTTAAAAATCAGATAAAGAAGTGTATAAGTAGGAAGAGAGCAATGAATCATTTCAGGATGACCTTAGGAAGTTATTAGTATTTGAATGAGTTCTCATTAACTTTCTACAAACATTAAAAAAGAAAACAAAACGGAAAACATTCCCTGGGGAATGTAAAAAAGTGAAAGAACATAAAAAATGTTATTGTAAAGGGTACTTAAAAGGATTTAAGAGCACAACCAGAAGGACATTGCTTTCTATTTATTTCTATAACTTTGACCTAGCTTTACACCACACAGCAAATAACAACATTTACTTTATTTTGTTGCTTTCCCTATAGGTCTCAGCAATCCTTTCTCACAGTGGGAATAAAGACAGACAAAGTAATGTCCCTGTAATAAAATGCTGCATGCAGAACTATCCTCCATATCAATTTCTATGTTTAAATCAGAAAGTCCTTTAAAGGGCACACTCTAAGCACATATTTTACCTCTGCAGCAAGAGCTTGTGTTTGGGGTTTTTTTGTTTTTGTCACAGAGCTAAACAGGAAGTAGTTCTCAGAGATGAAATTACATCTGTAAACACAAATATTAAGTGAAACAATATACCTTATCTCATTTTCCTCTTGATAGTCATGACACTGTGTAGTTTCATCACTTTCTGGTCTGGATTTGGGATGTATTTTCTAGGAAGAAAATGTACTAAATATAAATATTCTAAAGCTTTCTTTAGTAACTCCCTAAACAATTGTGTGTTACAATTTGCTTCAGGTTTTCAATATCAAAGTCATCTTGCAAAATGTAGGTCAAATCTTGTCTTCTAACATACATCTAGTACTGATAAAAATTTTACTATTGAAGTTTTTGTATTGTAGGCAGGGGCATAGGGGGCAAAAGCAAAAAAATTCCTTTCTCAATATACAATAGGAGAAATGGCAAATTGTGTGAATCCCACAATTTTTGTTTCCAATTAGAGAGTGATCATGCTGATAAGACAGGATTTGCACTTTGATGGTGGAATTCAAGAATCTGACACACAGATTTACATCTGCAAGTCATAGTTAAGTGAAGATCAAAAGAGGTATCTCTTGCTTTCAAATACAGAATGGTTCTGCTATTCCCATCTCCCCACAGCTGAGAAATGTAGCATCACTATGTAAACAATTATATGTAGTATGTCTTACCTTCCAGTATATGGCTCCCAAAATAAAGCCAATAAGGAGAGACAGCAATGATGTCAGTGCTATGCTGATCCCTTGCAGGCTGGAGCTGCTAATGAAGCCAAGTGCTTCTTCTGTAATTAAAGATACTCTCATTAGTGAAGACAGATTTATAGCAGAAAACTATCTTCAGGGCAACACTATTAGCAAGAGCAGTTTCATGCACCACCTACATAACAGCATCTTAAATAGCAGAACAGATACTTCAAAGTGCAATGTACATGAGAAGCACTTCATACAAAATCTTACAGGAAATTTTTGACCACAAGGATGCTCCACCCACTTCTGAAACAAGCGTTGAAAAGTACCAACACCAATTCTCTTTTTGTCATTTGTAGAGAATTATCTCTTTCCCACACTTCAAAGTTTTGGATTTATTAATTTTGAAGGTCTTACTTTGAAACACAAAGCAATTCTGTGGAAAATAATATATGTCAATTCGTGCATTTGCATTAGTTCCATCAGACAGCTCCCACGGACTGCAGACACTTTGCCTTACCACTATTTAGTGACCAACATGAGGCCTCTCGAGGGAGGTTGATGTAACAGAATAAGCCTGACCGCTTCAAATATCTTCCTGGAAAGGTACCACTGACTTTAGCAAGATCAAACTCTTGTACCTTGAGGTTTAACTGGGTGTTATTTGGTTATAAGCATTTCTTCATAGCTTTTAACATTTTATACAGAAGAGCACTGATCCTATTCTTTTATGAACACGAACAATTCCATTCCCCTCACTGGGAGCTGCATGCATGCTGAGACTAAAATTTGGCCCTTCAGTTATTTCATCAAGAGCAGGATGTGGAAAGTCCTGCAGAGTCACCTGGGGACCCTCCTTCTGAAATGCAAAGTGAACCACAGGAGACTGGTAGTTTAGACATCGTCCACCCAGGTTTGCTTCACTTCAAATTCGGTGTCTGCAGCTCGAGTGGTGGGTGTATTGACAGATTATAGGAAAAGAACCAAACTGTAGGCACTGGAAAAGTGTAGGTGATTGGATACATAGAAATGAAAATGAACTGACAGCACTCAAAATTTGTGTGACTCATGCAAACAGCAAATGTCTAAGCACATACAGTATGACATATTGGGTCAAACAACATGTGTTTAGTACGTTATTAACCAGCCTCCAAGAAAATACTTTAGTTTAGAAAGGAGTGTTCTTCTAATTAACTAGCAATTAATTTTCAATTCTCAGATTTTCTTGTTGACATTTTTCAAGTTTTAGACAAATATTCTTTTTATCTCTGAAATTCAGCTGTGTTTTCTAGGCTCAAGGTAGACAGAAATAAAAAGACAACATAAAGCCTGTATCTTATATATTCATATACTACATAAATCTCTGTGTCTCATGCATTGTTTACAAAGTCTGGGTTCTGACTATAGGGGCTTGAGTTTCACTTATACCTGGTAGATTCAGCATAGTAAAAGGAAACATCAGTCAAGCAGAACAAATGCTAGCTTACCGTGAAAGAAATCTGTCTACAGAAGGGAAAGATAGCAGACAAAGTTCTACAAAGTTCTAGAGGTGAACATTATCTGAAAAAGAGGGATTATTCTGCCTCTGTCTGCTTAGACATTAAAGCCAAGAGCAGAAATTAACTGGGGAGACATAACTTTGCTAACTTTCTGTCCCAGACTAGGCACAGAGGATGTTTGCTTGCAGAACTGATCTTCAAGAAAACTGGGCAAACTCCAGTGGGGCGAGCCAGCCTGAACAACTCAAAAAGTGCTCTCCTGTTGTTACTTTATCTGAGTTGTATTCTCAGAAGAAAATTCCGATATTGCTCTTGTGCTCTAGGCAAGTAAAAAGCAATCCTCATTTGCTTAATGCCATTCTTCTCAGTGAGAGATTGCTGAGTTTTACAACTAAATTATGTAAATCATATGGGGATGGCCATGTTTTCTGGATTCCACCACGCAAACTTCAGAAAAAAAATTAAAAAGTGAAATAAAAATCAAAGGAAAACCTCTTCAGCTCATGTAGAGCATAATGCATTTGATAACGTTACGGTAGAGTGTATAACCTCAAAAACCCTCTGCCTACCTGCACTGCTGGGCAGCATGTCATGGCAAGCATGCTGTTTTTTACATGAACTACTAGAGAAATGTTCTGTATGCAGGGTAATCAGTGATAATCTTGTACATTTGTTTTTAACAGTATTTTTCACAAACTTAATGCAATTTAAGACAACAGAAGAGACCCCTTTACAATGAGGTATCTAAAACTGGAAAAATCTGATTTCTGAGAAGTTATCTCCAATGCAGATGATTTCTTCATCATCTATGGAAAACTGAAAGGAATTTATAATTAGCTTTCCATGTGGGGACCTGCAACCCAGGGATCGAGCCTAAATGCAGTCCCATTGTGACATTCACCTCAGCCTACCTTTTAAAAATGACAACAGATTTTTTTTCCTAAACCTGACAGTGTATGAATTAATTTGAAAGTTAAGTAACCCATAGCTACCTCAAAAAGCAAGCAACAACAGATTATTTAATTTCACTTTCAAGCCCAGAAAAAAATTCTCTTGAAAGATCTGGGGAGAATGAAATGAGTCATGGCAGGTTTCTTCATGTGCCTTTTATTTATATTAAAATTTAAAACAGAACAGGCTGAAGAATTTTCAGTCTGGAGAACCTCCCAGGGACTTATGTCCTAATGAAGAAAAGGGAGAGAAGGAAAGAAAGCTGGCTACCATAGGGACCTTTTCCTCTGTTAGAAACTTTGGAGCTCTACACAGAAGGAATAGCAGGAACCAGGTGTACCAATAACTTTATGAACTCTTTGGGCAATGCCAGAGGAACTGCTGACTCCATCCAGCAAAGTGAAAAAGGAGGGTGGATGCAGGCCAGCATCTCTCAGAGCTCTCACTCTGCATCTTGTGGAAGATTCCCTAAGGAAGTGAGCTCATTTGATGCTGATTCATGTACATGGACATTGGGATGTCAAGCTGTGAACAAAATATATTTACATTAAAAGCCACTCAGCTACACAATGAAGTTATTGAGCTGCTTCGTACCTTGAGCCATGTGTGATTATGACTGAAAGCACTGGCTCGATTTCTTTTTTGCCATATATGTCTCAAAGGAATTTTCAGTTTACCTCTGCTCAGTTCCAACACAATTACCACAAGATCTTATCTGTAAAAGTGCAGAGCAGCTCTCACCTGTTCATTAGGGTTTTCCATTAACTATAAAGTTGGAACAAAGAAACAAAGGCACAGAAGGCAGCACCAATTGCATTAAGCCACGGGTGAACATTTTCAAATTGTTGTGCAATTACTGAATTAAACTATGGTATTTTTTGCTTAATTAAAAAAGGAGAGCTTCTTCCTAAAAACAGTTACAGAGATCTCTGTGTTTACATGTTCTTTAACCAGCTTGGTACTAAATAATAGGGCTAAATTATTGTGAGGAAATTACAGACAAAAATGGAAGGAGGCAACACTGAACTTTTCATGAAATTATATAGAAAATTATGGTGTTCAGTTGAAGGAGAAGTTTTAATCACAGCTGGTAAGTTCAAGCTTTGATCAGATATGAAATTCATCTGATGGGTTCAACCACTGAAAGAAGAGACTAGGACTCAAGACTTCTTATCCCGACACTTGTTCTTTACATATGAACCATCTCATCTACATTCTCTAGACCATGTGTGGTATAATGATCCAGAGAAATATGAGCAAGACTGGGACTTAAACGGTTAATTGGAACTTCAATGGACTACAGTCATGTAACACAAAGAGGAAAAAACAAACCAGCCCACATAAATTTGGGATGGTGGCGGTGGTGTTGTGAGAATTTTATGGGGGAAAAGATGGAGTGGGAACATGCCACAAGTCTACATTCAATATTACAAGAATGAAAACAGCACTATTACCATTCAAAAAACAATTAGAATAGCATAATTTTTCTATTTTTCATTTAGCTGGGCTAAGACTTTTTGTGTAGATTTAGTTGAGATTCTACTCTATTATCATAGTTTAATTTTATTGTTGTGTAAGAACAATGGAGTCATGAAATATGACTCTTTCAACAAAAGTAGCAACAATAAAAATCTATACCTTAGCTAATTTATATACAATTTCTATGCTAAATATTTCACAAATTATTTTATTAGATGATGCAGTTCAGGTTTGTCTAAGTTGAATTAAGAATTGGGGCAGTTGAAGTCATTTGACTACACAGATTTTATTAATAGATTCAAAATATATTAATCCGGAGGGGTCCTTTTGCAAACACTGAATGCTTCTAAATGCTCTAGAAACTTTAAACTGAAAAATAGCTCAATTTAAAACTGTTTAAAATTAAAGGGTTAATTTAAAAAAAAAATTATTATAGTTTGTGTCTGAAGATGCTTTTTTTCCAGGCTTCCCTTCTTCTCAATGTTTTCCTTTTTGAAATTTGAGTCTAGTGGAGCTGTTCTGAGAACAGTACTGAAGCCAGGGGAATGCTGTGCTTGAGAGTCTTCACAGGGGAAGTACTAAGGTTTATTCACTGTTGTTCCTTCCAAGAAGGTAAGGATTAACTAAAACCAAAATCTCCTCAGCAATAAAGCCAAGACAAAACTAAAATTGGCACTGAATGCCATTTCAGGGAGTAAAACAGTGATGTCAATAAAGATTCCACAGCTCCCTCCCTGCAAAAAACCTCCAAACGAATAACCACAATGTAACCAGTCAGCATCCAAATTAATGTAATTTAATCTGATTATGCGTTCAAACTGTCCCCAGCCCCAGCCAGACATGCACTCCTCATGTCATTTCTACATAAGGCTGTTAACTGATATCCAATTTTCCAATAAATTGCTTAAGAGAATGATAATCAGTTAAAACACACCTGTACAGCATATGGTAGCCAAGCAATTTCTTTGACTTACTGCATTATTTTAATTAGGCTTTTTTCCTACTTGATTATCAGTTCCAATTATAAAACAAGATTAATAATCCTGCTTCTGCACTCTCCTCCACAGTACAGACACAGGTGCCACACTCCACTGCACTGCCCGGCATCCCTCCTGTTACTGTACTGGGTCAAACTCCTTTCATCTGAACTGCTTCTGTAATCTATCTGTCTTTTGGCTTCTTGATCCATTCCCATTGCTTCAGGCTGTGGCTGAATATTTTTCCTCTAGCAGTGACAGAAAAAATTATCCCATGTTCAGACCTGAGAGAGAGACAGGTATGCATTCTTTAACCCCTTCCTAGTGCCTCAGAATTGGCCCTGGGCTCATCAGGTTATTTGCAGACAGCTCTGTGACCTCCTGGCAAGGAATCTATGGCAGTGAGTCTTCTCTTTTCCAAAGAGGCAGGCTGGCAGCCAGGAGTGGAGGGGGTTTTTTAATTCCTTCTGCTCTGAGGGTTCTGGGCTATGATGACTTAAAACCTACTCTTAATTAGAAAGCAATCAAGAAGGGCTTCAAATCTGATAGCAGCTGTGAGCCAACTACGAGGTAGCATGCATGGTGCTAAAACCCCAGAGGGTAACTAGATTACACATTCCAAAGAGAAGGAGCATGAGAAAAAAACTCAGGCTTAGTAGCAACTGTGTCACCATCAGGAGCTACCACTGTGCCCACTAGACTACATCAGGCTGCCCCTCTGAACGTGTTTCTTTGAGCACAGGGAGTACCAGCCACATACTTCATCATCACACATTCAGATAACACAGATGTTTGTGAAGTGAAAAGGGGAAATTGTAAAGAGAGCTAGATACACATTGTCATCCTGACATGTCTGGGAAACAGGAACAAGGAAACAACAAGGTTAAGCTTTGATCACCATTTCAGGAACCTCTAAGGAAAATCCCCTTTTGTTCACGTGGGAAGCTCCAGATAGTGTTCACCTTGGTGTACGTGATGTCACTAAAAGCCCCTGAAACTTCACCGTTTCCTTCCACCTCAGATGCCTATACCCTTTCTGACCTCGTGACAGGTAATGTTGAGGCTCTTACAGCAAACATTCTGGACTCTTACCAGGTCATGTAACACAGTGACCAAGACAGATAAGAAAGATGGAGATGAGTATGCCAGAGAGAAGATTACAGCCTGCCAGAAGGGTAGTGACTTTGTCATTGACCCCAAGCGAAAGCATGCTGACCGTGGAGGTGGCCCTACTGTGACTACAGCAAACAAATGTGGGGACTGTCCTCAGGGCAGGTGTAAAGCTTGGGATTGACAGTACTCTCAAAATGCAGTGTACAGGTATCCTCTCTGTCCACGTGAGTACCCTCGTCCAATTTAGGATAGCTATTCTGTTCATTTGGAGCAACTTCCTTTTCTGAGAGTTAAAATGAGGTGGCTGGGACAGCCAAATTTGCTGAGGCCATATGACTAGTGAGACCTAATGACAGCCAAAACGAAGAGGCCTGCCCTCTCCAAGTTGTAGAGAGCTGTCACATAATTGTAACTCGATAGCATCTCTACATTTTGATTAGATAAGTTCATTGCATTTCAGTATGACAGCTGAGAAACACATGGTACACCATCAGGAACATGTAACTTCCCATTAATTTGCACAATTAATGACATTCTTTTCCTCTGAGCTCTCATAACAACCAGCTACCAGAACAAAATGGAGACACATATATTCAGTCACTTGTACTTACTGTTACTGCTAGTGCTACTGCCAATGCTGTCATTCCTAAGAGAGCTGGCAGCAACAGGAGGAAACAAAAATGTTTTTGTGACAGCGACTCTGGAATCTAAATAGAAAATGAATGTGTCAGCATTATGAAACTTAAAATACCATACCCTCTATATAAGACGATGGGCTATAGGACTACTCTGAGTTGGCTATAGGGCTGTTTTAAAAGCTAGCTGTAGGGCTGTTTATAAAGTGGATTAAGCCAAAAAAGGCAGTTTTATTAAGAGGCAGAAGTGTCTACATGCTGAGCTGCTGCTGAATAGCTAATTTGGAAAAGCAGTTGCTGCTAACAAGTTCTTAGGTTATGGCACTGATCTGCTTCTAGTTACTGCCGATGTAACTGTACAACTGGACACATTGCCCTAATTAAAAAGCTAATATCTGCCACTAGAGAGAGTAAAAGAAAAGGTAATACAAACCCTCCATTTACTGGAAGGATAAGAAAGAGCTGCAGGAGCCGTACCTGAGCTTGTTAAAAATTTTAAATGAAGTAAACATCACCCTGTTAAGGAAATGTGGGATGAAATTGAAGGTGACTTGAGGCTGCTGTGATTTACAGCCTGTCCTAACTTCCTCTCCTTTCAGTTGTACAATCTTAGGCTCTTTTACTGCCTTGTAAAACTAAATAGAGCATTAAGAGAAGATAAGAAGAACAATGTAAAAAGACAATCCAGGATATATTTTGGATGAATAGAAACAGAGCAGCATAATGCGAGGTTATTTTGATTATACTGAGAAATGATGTATTTAGGAATGAGGGCACTAGAACTTGACTTTGAACAGAAATACAATCTTCAGTGTCAGTAGTTACTTTAATTTGCAGTAAAAAGGTGACGTGGAGGCATAGTATCAGATCCCTAGCATCTCTGAAATCCAAGGAAAACCATACATTTATATCTACTTAGATTCTGCTCCCCAAAAGGACATCCCTCTTACCATTCACTGGTGTTTCTACTGTTGAAGGCAGAATGCAGTCATTCTTATCCAATCTGTCTGCAGACTCTTTGTAGACCTCAATGGTACTATTAAAGTGCCTAAAAAAATCCTCAGGAATGAAGTGACCTTCTTCATAAAGGTGACCATTTTCTTTTACAAAATCCTACAGTAAAATATTGAATTCAGTTTGAAAGAAGGTCAAGGGAGATGCTCATTTCAACACCTCAACAAATGAAAAAATATCCAAAGATGATACAAAATAGTTTAAATTTTTAAGCTGCAGACAACCAGACTGGCTGTATACAATCCTCATAAAACATACAAGCCTTCTGATCTGAGGATTTCAAATTAGCTTTGCAAATAGAAATGAATTATTAATACAGTGTTGCAAAAATGCTAAGGAATGAAAGACTGTCTCCCATCCTATACTGAAAACCAAGAGACTTTTTAAAATTCCCCTCATTAAAAAAACCCCCTTGATTTCACATTACTTTGCAAAGTTTTACATGATCCTTTTAATCTGAACACATGAACACAAGACAATCATTGGTACTGTCATTAAGAGAATGGGGAACAGAATACAATAGTTGGGATACACCACTGCACAGAAACAGGCCGACATCCCTGATAATGTACCTAAAAATAAGAGT